>CM072684.1:17112754-17178142 GCA_036884735.1 Huso huso | reverse complement strand
CATACATATCTATTAGAGTTATCATTGATCATACATATCTATCAGAGGTGTGACTGATCATACGTATCTATCAGTTATCATCGATCATACGTTCTATCAGAGTTATCATCATGATCATAAATGTCTATCCGGGTTGTCATTGATCATCGTATCTATCAAGGTTATCATTAATCATATCATCTATCAGAGGTGTGACTGATCATATCGTTATCTGTCAAAACTATCAGATCATAAGTATCTATCAGGTTATCATTGATCATACGTATCTATCAGAGGTGTTACTGATCATACGTATCTATCAAACTATCAGATCATAAGTATCTATCAGGTTATCATTGATCATAAGTTCTATCAGAGATATCATTGATCATACATATCTATCAGAGTTGTCACTGATCATACGTATCTATCAAGTTATCATTGATCATATGTATCTATCAAGTCATCATTGATCATAAATTATGAATTAAGTTTTCATTGATCATATGTAGCTATCAAGTTATCATTGATCATACGTATCTATCAAACTATCATTGATCATATGTATCTATCAGGTTATCATCGATCATACGTATCTATCAAGTTATCATTGTTCATATGTATCTATCACCGTTATTATTGATTATCATTATCTATCAGATTTTGTGACTGATCATATGTATCTATCAGAGTTGTGACTGATCATCAAGTTGTCTCTCAGGATTGTGACTAATCATATGTATCTATCAGTTATCATTGATCATACATATTTATCAGGGGTATCATTCATCATACATAACTATCAAAGTTGTTTTTGATCATGCATTATCCTATCAGAGTTTTCATTGATCATCGCATTATCTATCAAATTTATTATCATACGATCATCACATTATCTTTCTGAGTTATCATTGGTCATTGATAGGTATATATCAAAATTATTTGATCCTCGTATCCTCTATCAAATTATCATTGATCATCACGTATGTATCAGAGTTATCATCGATCATGCATTACCTATCCAGAATGTCATTTTATTATACGTATCTATCAGGTTTTGTCATTGATCATCACGTATCTATCAGGTTATCATTGATCATGTCATTATCTGTCAATCGTTGTCACCCATTGATTATATATCTATCAAATTTGATCTATCAGCATCACGTATCTATCCAAGGATTATCATTGATCATAAATCTGTCAGATTTGTGACTGATCATTGTATCTATCAGTTATCATTGTGATCATGTTTATTAGAATTGTCAATGATCATGCATTATCTATCAAGTTGTCATTGATCATACGTATCTATCAGTTATCATTGATCATACGTATCTATCAGGTTATCATTGATCATGCATTATCTATCAGGTTGTCATTGATCATGATCTATCAAGTTATGATTGATCATATCTATCAGTTATCATTGATCATATGTATCTATCAAATTATCATTGATCATACGTCTATCGGAGTTGTCATTGATCATATGTATCTATCAGAGTTATCATTGATCATCATTATCTATCAAGTTATCATTGATCATACATATCTATCAGGTTGTCATTGATCATAAGTGTCTATCATATGACTGATCAATCCGTATCAAATTATCATTGATCATACATTATCTATCAAGTTATCATTGATCATACATATCTATCAAGTTATCTATTGATCATTGTCATCAGGATCATGTCGTATCTATCAAGTTGTCATTGATCATGCAGTATCTATCAGAGTTATCACTGATCATACGTATCTATCAAGTTATCATTGATCATAATATCTATCAGAGTTATCATTGATCATACGTATCTATCAGGTTGTGACTGATCATACGTATCTATCAGGGTTATCATTGATCATACGTATCTATCAAGTTATCATTGATCATACGTATCTATCAAGTTATCTGATCATACGTATCTATCACTTATCATCGATCATACGTATCTATCAGAGTTATCACTGATCATACGTATCTATCAGAGTTGTCACTGATCATACGTATCTATCAAAGTTATCATTGATCATACGTATCTATCAAGTTGTCATTGATCATACGTATCTATCAGTTATCATTGATCATACGTATCTATCAGAGTTATCATTGATCATATGTATCTATCAGAGTTGTCATTGATCATATGCTCTATCAAAGTTATCATTGATCATATCTATCTATCAATGATCATCTTACATTATCTATCAAATTATCATTGATCATCATTATCTATCAGAGTTATCATTGATCATATGTATCTATCAAGTTATCATTGATCATACATATCTATCAGAGTTATCATTGATCATACGTATCTATCAAGTTGTCATGATCATTGTCTATCAAGTTATCATTGATCATCATCTATCAGAGTTATGACTGATCATACATTATCTATCAAGTTAGCATTGATCATACGTCTATCAGATTGTGACTGATCATTATCTATCAGGAGTTATCATGATCATGCGTATCTATCAAGTTATCATTGATCATACGTATCTATCAGGTTATCATTGATCATGCATTATCTATCAGAGTTATCACTGATCATCAATTATCTATCAGTGTTATCATTGATCATGCATTTCTATCAGAGTTGTGACTGATCATATGTATCTATCAGAGTTGTGACTGATCATATGTATCTATCAGTTATCTATTGATCATACGTATCTATCAGAGTTGTGACTGATCATACATTATCTATCAAGTTATCATTGATCATACGTATCTATCAGGGTTGTGACTGTCATACGTATCTATCAGTTATCATTGATCATACGTATCTATCAGAGTTATCATTGATCATACGTCTCTATCAGAGTTGTCTTTGATCATACTTATCTATCAAGTTGTGATTGATCATACATATCTATCAGGATTATCATTGATCATTTACGTATCTATCCAAACTATCATTGATCATAAGTTCTGTCAGGTTGTCATTTGATCATACGTATCTATCAAGGTTATCATTGATCATACGTATCTATCAGAGTTATCATTGATCATATCTATCTATCAGTTTGTCATTGATCATATGTATCTATCAAATCATTGATTATTATCAGATCATCATATCTAAGTCTATCAACTTATCATTGATCATACGTATCTATCAGAGTTGTCATTGATCATCGTATCTATCAAAGTTATCATTGATCATAAGTATCTATCAGGTTATCATTGATCATACGTATCTATCATTGTGACTGATCATGCGTATCTATCAGAGTTATCGTGATCATGCATATCTATCAAGTTATCATCATCATATGTATCTATCAGGGTTATCATTGATCATACGTATCTATCAAGTTATCATTGATCATACGTATCTATCAAATTATCATTGATCCTGCATTGTCTATCAGGGTTATCATTGATCATACATATCTATCAAAGTTGTCATTGATCATACATATCTATCAGTTATCATTGATCATACATTATCTATCAAGTTATCATTGATCATACGTATCTATCAGAGTTGTCATTGATCATACGTATCTATCAAGTTATCACTGATCATGCATATCTATCAGAGTTATCATTGATCATGCATATCTATCAGGTTATCACTGATCATACATTATCTATCAGAATTATCACTGATCATACGTATCTATCAGAGTTATCATTGATCATACGTATCTATCAAGTTGTCATTGATCATAAGTATCTATCAAAGTTATCATTGATCCTTACGTATCTATCAGGAGTTATCATTGATCATTACGTATCTATCAGTTATCATTGATCATACATATCTTCAGAGTTATCATTGATCATCGTATCTATCAGAGTTATCATTGATCATACGTTATCTATCAGGTTATCATTGATCATACGTTGTCTATCAGACTTTATCATTGATCATATACGTATCTATCAGAGTTGTGTCATTGATCATGCACGTATCTATCAAACTATCATTGATCATACGTATCTATCAGGGTTGTCATTGATCATACGTATCTATCAGAGTTATCATTGATCATACGTATCTATCAGAATTATCATTGATCATATGTATCTATCAGGTTATCATTGATCATACATTATCTATCAAGTTGTCATTGATCATATGTATCTATCAGAGGTGCTCCACTGATCATACATCTATCAGAGTCAGATCATAAGTTCTATCAGGTTATCATTGATCATAAGTATCTATATTGTCATTGATCATCGTATCTATCAGAGTTGTCATTGATCATGCATTATCTATCAGGTTGTCGTAATCATACGTTATCTATCAGAGTTGTCACTGATCATACGTATCTATCAAAACTCATTGATCATAGTATCTATCCAGAGTTATCATTGATCATATGTATCTATCAAGTTATCATTGATCATGCGTTATCTATCAGAACTATCATTGATCATACATTATCTATCAGAGTTGTCATTGATCATACGTTCCTATCAGAGTTGTCATTGATCATACATATCTATCAAGTTGTGACTGATCATCACATTATCTATCAGAGTTATCATTGATCATATGTATCTATCAGGTTATCATTGATCATACGTATCTATCAAGTTATCACTGATCATATGTATCTATCAAAATTGTGACTGATCATACATCTATCCAAGGTTATCATTGATCATATCATCAATCAGGTTATCATTGATCATAAGTTATCTATCAAGTTATCACTGATCATACGTTCTATCAGCTTGTCATTGATCATACGTATCTATTGATTATCATTGATCATTATCTATCAGGTTATCATTGATCATAAATTATCTATCAGAGTTGTCATTGATCATACATTATCTATCAGAGTTGTCACTGATCATTATCTATCAGTTATCATTGATCATACATATCTATCAAGTTATCATTGATCATACGTATCTATCAGAGTTGTCATTGATCATACGTATCTATCAGAGTTTTCATTGATCATACATTATCTATCAGGTTATCATGATCATACATTGTCTATCAGAGTTATCATTGGTCATAAGTATCTATCAGAATTATCATTGATCATGCATTATCTATCAAGTTATCATTGATCATGATCAGAGTTATCATTGATCATACGTATCTATCAGTTATCATTGATCATACGTATCTATCAAAGTTATCATTGATCATGCGGTATCTATCAGAGTTATCATTGATCATACATTATCTATCAGAGTTATCATTGATCATACGTATCTATCAGAACTATCATTGATCATAAACCCTATCAGAGTTGTCATTGATCATACGTATCTATCAAGTTATCATTGATCATACGTATCTATCAGAGTTATCATTGATCATACGTATCTATCAAAGTTATCATTGATCATACATTATCTATCAAGTTATCATTGATCATACGTATCTATCAGAGTTGTCACTGATCATACGTATCTATCAAGTTATCACTGATCATTATCTATCAAGTTATCATTGATCATACGTATCTATCAGAGTTATCATTGATCATACGTATCTATCAGAGTTGTGACTGATCATGCATTCTATCAAGTTATCATTGATCATCATTATCTATCAGAGTTATCATTGATCATACATATCTATCAAGTTATCATTGATCATGCGTATCTATCAGAGTTATCATTGATCATACGTATCTATCAGAGTTATCATTGATCATACGTATCTATCAGAGTTATCATTGATCATATTATCTATCAGGTTATCATTGATCATACGTATCTATCAGAGTTATCATTGATCATACGTATCTATCAGGTTATCATTGATCATACGTATCTATCAGAGTTGTCACTGATCATACGTATCTATCAAGTTATCACTGATCATACGTATCTATCAAAGGGTCATTGATCATACATTATCTATCAAGTTATCATTGATCATACGTATCTATCAAGTTGTCATTGATCATACGTTATCTATCAAGTTATCATTGATCATACGTATCTATCAGAGTTATCATTGATCATAAGTATCTATCAGGTTGTCATTGATCATTACGTATCTATCAGGTTATTGATTGATCATATATTTGTCTATCAGGTTATCATATCATTGATCATACGTATCTATCAGGTTATCATTGATCATACGTTCTATCAGAGTTATCATTGATCATACGTATCTATCAGAGTTATCATTGATCATACATTATCTATCAGGTTATCATTGATCATACGTATCTATCAGAATTGTCATTGATCATATATCTATCAGAGTTATCATTGATCATACGTATCTATCAAATTTATCATGATCATATGTATCTATCAGAGTTATCATTGATCATACGTATCTATCAAGTTATCATGATCATATATCTATCAGAGTTATCATTGATCATACGTATCTGTCAGATTATCATCGATCATATGTATCTATCAAATTATCATTGATCATCATTATCTATCAGAGTTGTGACTGATCATATGTATCTATCAAAGTTGTCATTGATCATACGTATCTATCAGGTTATCATTGATCATACATATCTATCAAGTTATCATTGATCATACATATCTATCAGAGTTGTCACTGATCATACGTATCTATCAAGTTATCATTGATCATACATATCTATCAAATTATCATTGATCATCATTATCTATCAGAGTTGTCACTGATCATACGTTATCTATCACAGTTATCATTGATCATACGTATCTATCAGGTTATCATTGATCATAAGTTATCTATCAGAGTTATCATTGATCATACGTATCTATCAGAGTTATCATTGATCATACGTATCTATCAGTTATGACTGATCATACGTATCTATCAGAGTTATCAGATCATACCTATCTATCAGAGTTATCATTGATCATACGTATCTATCAGAGTTGTCATTGATCATACGTATCTATCAGACTTATCAGATCATAAGTATCTATCAGAGTTATCATTGATCATATGTTCTATCAGAGTTATCATTGATCATACATATCTATCAGAGTTATCACTGATCATATGTGTCTATCAAATTATCATTGATCATATGTATCTATCAAGTCATCATTGATCATATCTATTAGAATTTCATTGATCATACATATCTATCAAATTGTCATTGATCATACATATCTATCAAGTTATCATTGATCATGCATTATCTATCAAGTTTATCATTGATCATACGTATCTATCAAGTTATCATTGATCATAATTATCTATCAAATTGTCACTGATCATACAGGTCTATCAAACTTGTCATTGATCATACGTATCTATCAGTTATCATTGATCATACGTATCTATCAGAATTATCATTGATCATACGTATCTATCAAAGTTATCATTGATCATATCTATCTATCAGAGTTATCATTCATCATACGTATCTATCAGTTGTTATTGATCATAAGTATCTATCAGTTATCATTGATCATTGATCTATCAGAGTTATCACTGATCATCATTATCTATCAAATTATCATTGATCATCTTATCTATCAGAGTTATCATCGATCATACGTATCTATCAAGTTATCGTTGATCATACATTATCTATCAAATTTGTCATTGATCATACGTATCTATCAGAGTTATCATTGATCCTTATTATCTATCAAGTTGTCACTGATCATACGTATCTATCAAAGTTATCATTGATCATACGTTCTATCAGGTTGATTGATCATCTATCTATCAGAGTTATCACTGATCATCGTATCTATCAGAGTTATCATTGATCATACATGTCTATCAAGTTATCATTGATCATACGTATCTATCAGGTTATGACTGATCATCGTTATCTATCAGAGTTATCATTGATCATACGTATCTATCAGGTTATCATCGATCATACATATCTATCAGGTTATCATTGATCATATGTATCTATCAGAGTTGTGACTGATCATGCATTATCTATCAGATTGTCACTGATCATATGTATCTATCAGTTATCATTGATCATACATATCTATCAGAATTATCATTGATCATACCTATCTATCAAGTTATCATTGATCATTATCTATCAGAGTTGTCACTGATCATACATTATCTATCAGAGTTATCACTGATCATTATCTATCAGAGTTATCATTGATCATATGCATCTATCAGAGTTGTTGTTGATCATGCGTTATCTATCAGGTTGTCATTGATCATACGTATCTATCAGAGTTATCATTGATCATATTGTCTATCAGGTTGTCACTGATCATACGTATCTATCAGAGTTGTCACTGATCATCGTATCTATCAGAGTTGTCACTGATCATACGTATCTATCAGGTTGTGACTGATCATATGTATCTATCAGTTATCATCATATGTATCTATCAGTTATCATTGATCATACGTGTCTATCAATTGTCATTGATCATACGTATCTATCAGAGTTATCATTGATCATTATCTATCAGTTATCATTGATCATACGTATCTATCAGAGTTATCATTGATCATACGTATCTATCAGAGTTGTGACTGATCATATACGTATCTATCAAACTTATCATTGATCATAAGTATCTATCAAGTTATCATTGATCATACGTATCTATCAGAGTTATCACTGATCATACATATCTATCAAAGTTATCATTGATCATACGTATCTATCAGAGTTATCATTGATCATATATATCTATCAAGTTATTGATCATATTTATCTATCAGAGTTATCATTGATCATACGTATCTATCAGGGTTGTGACTGATCATACATTATCTATCAGAGTTGTGACTGATCATACGTATCTATCAAGTTGTCACTGATCATATGTATCTATCAGGTTGTCACTGATCATATATCTATCAAGTTATCACTGATCATATGTATCTATCATTGTGATTGATCATACGTATCTATCAGAGTTGTCACTGATCATATGTATCTATCAGAAAGTTATCATTGATCATACGTATCTATCAGTTATCATTGATCATATGTATCTATCAAGTTATCATTGATCATACATCTATCATCTTTATCATCGATCATGCGTATCTATCAGTTGTCATTGATCATCATTATCTATCAGAGTTATCATTGATCATCAAGTATCTATCAGAGTTATCATTGATCCCATACGTCTATCAGTTGTGACTGATCATCGTCTCATCTATCAGTTATCATTGATCATACATATCTATCAGAGTTATCATTGATCATAAAATTCTCTATCAAGTTGTCACTGATCATACGTATCTATCAAAGTTGTCATGATCATGCACTTATCTATCAGGTTATCATTGATCATTTCTCTATCAGGTATATCATACATGTCTATCAATTTGTCACTGATATCATCTATCAGAGTTATCATTGATCATACGTCACTATCAGAGTTGTCATTGATCATATTATCTATCATTTATCATTGATCATACGTATCTATCAGAGTTGTTTACTTGATCATATAAACTATCAGATCCTATCATTGATCATACATATCTATCAGGTTATCATTGATCATACATATCTATCAGAGTTGTCATTGATCATACATTATCTATCAGAGTTGTCACTGATCATACATTATCTATCAGAGTTATCATTGATCATACATATCTATCAAGTTGTCATTGATCATACGTATCTATCAGAATTGTGACTGATCATACGTATCTATCAAGTTATCATTGATCATACGTATCTATCAAATTATCATTGATCATACATTGTCTATCAGGTTGTCATTGATCATACATTATCTATCAAATTATCATTGATCATACGTATCTATCAGAGTTGTGACTGATCATACGTATCTATCAAGTTATCATTGATCATACGTATCTATCAGAGTTATCACTGATCATACATTATCTATCAAGTTGTCATTGATCATACGTATCTATCAGAGTTGTCATTGATCATACGTATCTATCAAGTTATCATTGATCATACGTTCTATCAGCTTATCTTGATCATACGTATCTATCAGAGTTGTGACTGATCATACGTATCTATCAGGTTATCACTGATCATACATTATCTATCAGAGTTGTCATTGATCATACGTATCTATCAGGAGTTATCATTGATCATGCATCTATCAGAGTTATCATTGATCATACGTATCTATCAGGGTTATCATTGATCATAACGTTATCTATCAGAGTTGTCATTGATCATACGTATCTATCAGAGTTATCATTGATCATACGTATCTATCAGAGTTATCATTGATCATAAGTATCTATCAGAGTTATCATTGATCATACATATCTATCAATTTATCACTGATCATACGTATCTATCAAGTTATCACTGATCATAAGTTATCTATCAGAGTTATCATTGATCATACGTATCTATCAGATCGTTTCATTGATCATATGTATCTATCAAGTTATCATTGATCATACGTATCTATCAGAGTTATCATTGATCATAAATATCTATCAAGTTATCATTGATCATATTGTATCTATCAGAGTGTGACTGATCATATATCTATCAAAGTTATCACTGATCATACGTGTCTATCAGAGTTGTCATTGATCATACGTATCTATCAGAATTATCATTGATCATACGTATCTATCAGAGGTGTGACTGATCATATGCCATTATCTATCAAATTATCATTGATCATTGATCATACGTATCTATCAGAGTTATCATTGATCATAAGTATCTATCAGGTTGTCATTGATCATGCGTATCTATCAGGTTGTCACTGATCATACGTATCTATCAGAGTTATCATTGATCATGCGTATCTATCAGAGTTATCATTGATCATGCGTTATCTATCAAAGTTTTCATTGATCATACGTATCTATCAGAGTTATCATTGATCATATCTATCTATCAGGTTGTCATTGATCATACTATCTATCAGAGTTGTCATTGATCATACGTATCTATCAAGTTATCATTGATCATACGTTATCTATCAGAGTTGTGACTGATCATACGTATCTATCAAGTTATCAGATCATACGTATCTATCAGAATTATCATTGATCATACATTATCTATCAGAGTTGTGACTGATCATGCATTATCTATCAGAGTTGGCATTGATCATTAATATCTATCAAGTTATCATTGATCATAATATCTATCAAGTTATCATTGATCATACGTTATCTATCAAGTTGTGACTGATCATACATTATCTATCAGTTATCATTGATCATACGTATCTATCAAGTTATCATTGATCATACGTATCTATCAGAGTTATCATTGATCATTATCTATCAGAGTTATCATTGATCATACATTATCTATCAGGTTGTCACTGATCATACGTATCTATCAGGTTTATCATTGATCATACGTATCTATCAGGTTATCATTGATCATACATTATCTATCAGAGTTGTGACTGATCATACGTATCTATCAAGTTATCATTGATCATACATATCTATCAAGTTATCATTGATCATACGTATCTATCAGGTATCATTGATCATACATATCTATCAGGTTGTGACTGATCATACGTATCTATCAGAGTTATCATTGATCATATGTATCTATCAAGTTATCATTGATCATATATCTATCAAGTTATCATTGATCATACGTATCTATCAAATTATCATTGATCATAAGTATCTATCAGTTATCATTGATCATACGTATCTATCAGAGTTATCATTGATCATACGTATCTATCAGAGTTATCATCGATCATACGTATCTATCAAGTTATCATTGATCATATTATCTATCAAGTTGTCACTGATCATACGTTATCTATCAAGTTATCATTGATCATACGTATCTATCAGGTTGTCATTGATCATACGTATCTATCAAGTTATCTTGATCATACATATCTATCAAGTTATCATTGATCATACGTCTATCAAGTTATCATTGATCATACGTATCTATCAATTATCTTGATCATACGTATTTATCAAGTTGTCATTGATCATACGTATCTATCAGTTGTCATCATTGATCATACGTATCTATCAAAGTTATCATTGATCATTCGTATCTATCAAGTTATCATTGATCATACGTATCTATCAGAGTTATCATTGATCATACGTATCTATCAGAGTTATCATTGATCATACGTATCTATCAAATTGTCATTGATCCATATGTATCTATCAGGTTATCATTGATCATACGTATCTATCAAAGTTATCATTGATCATACGTATCTATCAAGTTATCATTGATCATACGTATCTATCAGAGTTGTCATTGATCATACGTATCTATCAGAGTTATCATTGATCATACATATCTATCAAGTTGTCATTGATCATACATATCTATCAGGTTGTCATTGATCATACGTATCTATCAAGTTATCATTGATCATACGTATCTATCAAGTTGTCATTGATCATACGTATCTATCAAGTTGTCATTGATCATACATTATCTATCAAAGTTATCATTGATCATACGTATCTATCAGGTTATCATTGATCATATTATCTATCAGAGTTATCATTGATCATACGTATCTATCAGAGTTGTCACTGATCATACATTATCTATCAAATTATCGTTGATCATACGTATCTATCAGAGTTATCATTGATCATACGTATCTATCAAGTTGTGACTGATCATACGTATCTATCAAGTTGTCATTGATCATACGTATCTATCAAATTATCATTGATCATGCATATCTATCAAGTTATCATTGATCATATGTATCTATCAGAGTTATCATTGATCATACGTATCTATCAAGTTATCATTGATCATACGTATCTATCAGAGTTATCATTGATCATACGTATCTATCAGAGTTATCATTGATCATACGTATCTATCAGAGTTATCATTGATCATACGTATCTATCAGAGTTATCATTGATCATACGTATCTATCAAGTTATCATTGATCATAAGTTCTATCAAGTTATCATTGATCATACATATCTATCAAGTTATCATTGATCATACGTATCTATCAGTTATCATTGATCATATGTATCTATCAGAATTATCATTGATCATACGTATCTATCAGAACTATCATTGATCATACGTATCTATCAGAGTTATCATGATCATACGTATCTATCAAGTTATCATTGATCATACGTATCTATCAAGTTGTCACTGATCATACGTATCTATCAGGTTATCATTGATCATACGTATCTATCAGAGTTATCATTGATCATACGTTATCTATCAGGTTATCACTGATCATACATTATCTATCAGAAGTTATCATTGATCATACATATCTATCAGGTTATCATTGATCATACGTATCTATCAGAATGATCATGATCATACGTATCTATCAGAGTTATCATTGATCATACGTATCTATCAGGTGTTGTCATTGATCATGCATTATCTATCAGAGTTGGCGATCATGATCTATCAAAGTTGTCGTTGATCATACGTATCTATCAGAATTATCATTGATCATATTATCTATCAAGAGTTATCATTGATCATACGTATCTATCAAGTTATCATTGATCATACGTATCTATCAGAGTTATCATTGATCATACGTATCTATCAAGTTATCATTGATCATACATATCTATCAGAGTTATCATTGATCATACGTATCTATCACCAGTGATCATTGATCATATATTATCTATCAGAGTTATCATTGATCATACGTTATCTATCAGAGTTATCATTGATCATATGTATCTATCAGAGTTATCATTGATCATACGTATCTATCAAGAGTTATCATTGATCATCGTATCTATCAGAGTTATCATTGATCATACGTATCTATCAGAGTTATCATTGATCATATTATCTATCAGATCATTGATCATACGTATCTATCAGAACTATCATTGATCATATGTATCTATCAGAGTTATCATTGATCATACATTATCTATCAGGTTATCATTGATCATACGTATCTATCAAGTTGTCACTGATCATACGTATCTATCAGAGTTGTCACTGATCATGCGTATCTATCAGAGGAGTCATTGATCATACGTATCTATCAGGTTGTGACTGATCATACATATCTATCAAGTTATCATTTGATCATCGTATCTATCAGGGTTATCACTGATCATACGTATCTATCAGAGTTATCATTGATCATACGTATCTATCAGAGTTGTCACTGATCATACGTATCTATCAGTTATCATTGATCATACGTATCTATCAGAGTTATCATTGATCATACGTATCTATCAGAGTTGTCACTGATCATATTATCTATCAGATTATCATTGATCATACGTATCTATCAGAGTTATCATTGATCATACATTGTCTATCAGAGTTATCATTGATCATACGTCTATCTATCAGAGTTATCATTGATCATGCGTATCTATCAGAGTTATCATTGATCATACGTATCTATCAGGTTATCATTGATCATATGTATCTATCAGAGTTATCATTGATCATGCGTATCTATCAGAGTTATCATTGATCATACGTATCTATCAGAGTTATCATTGATCATACGTATCTATCATCAGTTATCATTGATCATACATATCTATCAGAGTTATCACTGATCATATGTATCTATCAGAGTTATCATTGATCATATGTATCTATCAGAGTTATCATTGATCATACGTATCTATCAGAGTTATCATTGATCATACATATCTATCAGAGTTATCATTGATCATACGTATCTATCAGAGTTATCATTGATCATACGTATCTATCAAAGTTATCATTGATCATACATTATCTATCAGAGTTATCATTGATCATCGTATCTATCAGAGTTATCATTGATCATACGTATCTATCAGAGTTATGATTGATCATGCATTATCTATCAGAGTTATCATTGATCATTGTCGTATCTATCAGAGTTATCATTGATCATACATATCTATCAGAGTTATCATTGATCATACGTATCTATCAGAGTTATCATTGATCATATTATCTATCAGAGTTGTCATTGATCATATGTATCTATCAGAGTTATCACTGATCATACGTATCTATCAGACTGATCATATTATCTATCAGAGTTATCATTGATCATACATTATCTATCAGAGTTATCATTGATCATGCATTATCTATCAGAGTTATCATTATCTTTATCTTCATACGTATCTATCAAATTGTCATTGATCATACGTATCTATCAAAGTGCATTGATCATACGTATCTATCAAGTTATCATTGATCATACGTATCTATCAGAGTTATCACTGATCATACGTATCTATCAGAGTTATCATTGATCATACATATCTATCAGAGTTATCATTGATCATACGTATCTATCAGAGTTATCATTGATCATACGTATCTATCAGAGTTATCATTGATCATACGTATCTATCATCATCATTGATCATACGTATCTATCAAAGTTATCATTGATCATACGTATCTATCAGAGTTATCATTGATCATACGTATCTATCAAGTTGTCATTGATCATACGTATCTATCATTGCCTATCAGGATATCATTGATCATACCTATCTATCAGAATTATCATTGATCATACGTATCTATCAGGTTATCATTGATCATACATATCTATCAGAGTTATCACTGATCATACGTATCTATCAGGTTATCATTGATCATATGTATCTATCAGAGTTATCATTGATCATACGTATCTATCAGAGTTATCATTGATCATATGTATCTATCAGGTTATCATTGATCATACATATCTATCAGAGTTATCATTGATCATACGTATCTATCAAGTTGTCATTGATCATACGTATCTATCAAGTTATCATTGATCATACGTATCTATCAGAGTTATCATTGATCATACGTTATCTATCAAGTTATCATTGATCATACGTATCTATCAGAGTTATCATTGATCATACGTATCTATCAGAGTTATCATTGATCATATTATCTATCAGAGTTGTCATTGATCATACGTATCTATCAAAGTTATCATTGATCATGCGTATCTATCAAGTTATCACTTCATCATATGGGTATCTATCAGAGTTATCATTGATCATACGTATCTATCAGGTTATCATTGATCATACGTATCTATCAGAGTTGTCATTGATCATATGCATTATCTATCAGAGTTATCATTGATCATACGTATCTATCGAGTTGTCATGATCATACGTATCTATCAAGTTATCATTGATCATACGTATCTATCAGAGTTATCATTGATCATATGTATCTATCAGAGTTGTGACTGATCATACGTTATCTATCAGAGTTATCATTGATCATACATATCTATCAAGTTATCATTGATCATACGTATCTATCAAGAGTTATCATTGATCATACATATCTATCAAATTATCATTGATCATACATATCTATCAAGTTATCATTGATCATACGTATCTATCAGAGTTATCATTGATCATACATTATCTATCAAGTTATCATTGATCATATGTATCTATCAGAGTTATCATTGATCCATGCATTATCTATCAGAGTTGTCATTGATCATAGTATCTATCAGAGTTATCAATGATCATACGTGTCTATCAAGTTATCATTGATCATACGTATCTATCAGGTTGTGACTGATCATCGTATCTATCAAAGTTGTCACTGATCATATGTATCTATCAGAGTTATCATTGATCATATGTATCTATCAGTGTTATCATTGATCATACGTATCTATCAAAGTTATCATTGATCATACGTTATCTATCAGGTTATCATTGATCATATTATCTATCAGAGTTGTCACTTGATCATACATATCTATCAGTTATCATTGATCATACATATCTATCAGAGTTGTCATTGATCATACATATCTATCAGAATTGTCATTGATCATATGTTATCTATCAGAGTTATCATCGATCATACGTATCTATCAGAGTTATCATTGATCATACGTATCTATCAAGTTGTCATTGATCATACATTATCTATCAGAGTTATCATCGATCATAGGTATCTATCAGAGTTATCACTGATCATACGTATCTATCAAGAGTTATCATTGATCATACATATCTATCAGGTTATCATTGATCATACGTATCTATCAGAGTTATCATTGATCATACATATCTATCAGGTTATCATTGATCATACGTATCTATCAAGTTATCATTGATCATACATATCTATCAGAGTTGTCACTGATCATACGTATCTATCAAGTTATCATTGATCATACGTATCTATCAGGTTATCATTGATCATCATTATCTATCAAAGTTATCATTGATCATATGTATCTATCAGGTTATCATTGATCATATGTATCTATCAGAGTTATCATTGATCATACGTATCTATCAAAGTTATCATTGATCATATGTATCTATCAGAGTTATCATTGATCATACGTATCTATCAAGTTGTCATTGATCATACATATCTATCAGAGTTATCATTGATCATACGTATCTATCAGGTTGTCATTGATCATACGTATCTATCAAGTTGTCATTGATCATACGTATCTATCAGAGTTATCATTGATCATACATATCTATCAGATTGTCATTGATCATACGTATCTATCAGAGTTATCACTGATCATACGTATCTATCAGAGTTATCATTGATCATACGTATCTATCAGGTTATCATTGATCATACGTATCTATCAAGTTATCATTGATCATATATTATCTATCAAGTTGTCACTGATCATACGTATCTATCAGAGTTATCATTGATCATACGTATCTATCAAGTTATCATTGATCATACGTATCTATCAGAGTTATCATTGATCATCACATTATCTATCAGAGTTATCATTGATCATACATATCTATCAGAGTTATCATTGATCATACGTATCTATCAGAGTTATCATTGATCATACGTATCTATCAGAGTTGTCATTGATCATACGTATCTATCAGAGTTATCATTGATCATACGTTATCTATCAGAGTTATCATTGATCATACGTATCTATCAGAGTTATCATTGATCATCGTATCTATCAGAGTTATCATTGATCATACGTATCTATCAAATTATCATTGATCATACGTATCTATCAGAGTTATCATTGATCATACATTATCTATCAGAGTTATCATTGATCATACGTATCTATCAGAGTTGTGACTGATCATACGTTATCTATCAGATTATCATTGATCATAAGTATCTATCAGAGTTATCATTGATCATACGTATTATCTATCAGAGTTGTGACTGATCATACGTATCTATCAGAGTTATCATTGATCATACATCTATCAGAGTTATCATTGATCATACTTATCTATCAGAGTTATCATTGATCCTTGCGTATCTATCAGAGTTGTCATTGATCATATTATATCTATCAAAATTATCATTGATCATATGTATCTATCAGAGTTATCATTGATCATACGTATCTATCAGAGTTTCATTGATCATGCAAACATCTATCAGATTGTCACTGATCATACGTATCTATCAGAGTTATCATTTGATCATACCTATCTATCAGAATTATCATTGATCATGCGTATCTATCAGGTTATCATTGATCATACATATCTATCAGAGTTATCATTGATCATACGTTATCTATCAGAGTTGTCACTGATCATACGTATCTATCAGAGTTGTCATCATACGTATCTATCAGAAGTTATCATTGATCATACGTATCTATCAGGTTATCATTGATCATACGTATCTATCAGTTGTCATTGATCATACGTATCTATCAGAGTTATCATTGATCATACGTATCTATCAGAGTTATCATTGATCATACGTTATCTATCAGGATTATCATTGATCATGCGTATCTATCAGAGTTATCATTGATCATAATTATCTATCAGAGTTATCATTGATCATATTATCTATCAGAGTTATCATTGATCATATGTATCTATCAGAGTTATCATTGATCATACGTATCTATCAGAGTTATCATTGATCATATATTATCTATCAGAGTTGTCATTGATCATATGTATCTATCAAATTGACATTGATCATACGTATCTATCAGAGTTATCATTGATCATACGTATCTATCAGGATTGTCATTGATCATATGTATCTATCAGAGTTATCATTGATCATACATTATCTATCAGAGTTATCATTGATCATACGTATCTATCAGAGTTGTCACTGATCATATGTATCTATCAAGTTATCATTGATCATACGTATCTATCAGAGTTATCATTGATCATATGTTATCTATCAGTTATCATTGATCATACGTATCTATCAAATTATCATTGATCATACGTATCTATCAAAGTTGTCATTGATCATACGTATCTATCAAGTTATCATTGATCATACGTATCTATCAGAGTTATCATTGATCATACGTATCTATCAGAACTATCATTGATGATCTATCATCTTATCATTATCATCTATCTATCAGTTTGTCACTTGATCATACGTATCTATCAGGTTATCATTGATCATACGTATCTATCAGGGTTATCATTGATCATGCGTTTCTATCAGAGTTATCATTGATCATACGTTATCTATCAGAGTTATCATTGATCATACGTTATCTATCAGGTTATCATTGATCATATGTATCTATCAAGTTATCATTGATCATACGTATCTATCAGTTATCATTGATCATACGTATCTATCAGAGTTGTCATTGATCATACGTATCTATCAGAAAAAGTTATCATTGATCATACGTATCTATCAGGTTGTCATTGATCATCATTATCTATCAGGTTATCACTGATCATACGTATCTATCAGAGTTATCATTGATCATACATATCTATCAGAGTTATCATTGATCATACATTATCTATCAGAGTTGTCATTGATCATACGTATCTATCAAGTTATCATTGATCATACGTATCTATCAGAGTTATCATTGATCATACGTATCTATCAGAGTTGTCACTGATCATATGTATCTATCAGAGTTATCATTGATCATACGTATCTATCAAGTTATCATTGATCATACATATCTATCAGAGTTATCATTGATCATACGTATCTATCAGAGTTATCATTGATCATACGTATCTATCAGAGTTATCATTGATCATACGTATCTATCAGAGTTATCATTGATCATAAGTATCTATCAGAGTTATCATTGATCATACGTATCTATCAGAGTTATCACTGATCATACATATCTATCAGAGTTATCATTGATCATACGTATCTATCAGAGTTATCATTGATCATACGTATCTATCAGGTTGTCATTGATCATACGTATCTATCAGAGTTATCATTGATCATACGTATCTATCAAAGTTGTCATTGATCATGCGTATCTATCAGATTATCATTGATCATGGTATCTATCAGGTTATCATTGATCATACGTATCTATCAGAGTTATCATTGATCATACGTATCTATCAAACTTGTCATTGATCATACGTATCTATCAGAGTTATCATTGATCATACGTATCTATCAGAGTTGTCACTGATCATACATATCTATCAGAGTTGTCATTGATCATACATATCTATCAGAGTTATCATTGATCATACGTATCTATCAGAGTTATCATTGATCATACGTATCTATCAGGTTATCATTGATCATACGTATCTATCAGAGTTATCATTGATCATTGTATCTATCAAAGTTATCATTGATCATACGTATCTATCAGAGTTATCATTGATCATACGTATCTATCAAGTTATCATTGATCATACGTATCTATCAGAGTTATCATTGATCATAATATCTATCAGAGTTATCATTGATCATACATTATCTATCAGAGTTATCATTGATCATACGTATCTATCAGATCAGAGTTATCATTGATCATACATATCTATCAAGTTATCATTGATCATACGTATCTATCAGAGTTATCATTGATCATACGTATCTATCAGAGTTATCATTGATCATACGTATCTATCAGGGTTATCATTGATCATAATTATCTATCAATTATCATTGATCATACGTATCTATCAGAGTTATCATTGATCATACATATCTATCAGAGTTGTCACTGATCATACGTATCTATCAGTTATCACTGATCATACATTATCTATCAGAATTATCATTGATCATAAGTATCTATCAGAGTTATCATTGATCATACGTATCTATCAAGTTATCATTGATCATACGTATCTATCAGAGTTGTCATTGATCATATGTATCTATCAAATTGTCATTGATCATCATTATCTATCAGAGTTATCATTGATCATACGTATCTATCAGAGTTATCATTGATCATATCTCCCTATCAAGTTATCATTGATCATACGTATCTATCAGAGTTGTCATTGATCATACGTATCTATCAGGTTGTCATTGATCATACGTATCTATCAGAGTTGTCATTGATCATACGTATCTATCAAGTTATCATTGATCATACGTATCTATCAGAGTTATCATTGATCATACGTATCTATCAGGTTATCATTGATCATATCGTCTATCAGAGTTATCATTGATCATACGTATCTATCAGAATTATCACTGATCATAAATATCTATCAAGTTATCATTGATCATTTATCTATCAGAGTTATCATCGATCATACGTATCTATCAGAGTTATCATTGATCATACGTATCTATCAAGTTGTCATTGATCATACGTATCTATCAGAGTTGTCACTGATCATACGTATCTATCAGAGTTATCATTGATCATACGTATCTATCAGAGTTATCATTGATCATACGTATCTATAAGAGTTATGACTGATCATATGTATCTATCAGTTATCATTGATCATACGTATCTATTAGAGTTATCATTGATCATACGTATCTATCAGAGTTGTCATTGATCATACGTATCTATCAGAGTTGTCATTGATCATACGTATCTATCAGAGTTATCATTGATCATACGTATCTATCAGAGTTATCATTGATCATATGTATCTATCAGGTTGTCATTGATCATACGTATCTATCAGAGTTATCATTGATCATACGTATCTATCACCATTGATCATACGTATCTATCAGAGTTATCATTGATCATACGTATCTATCAGAGTTATCATTGATCATACGTATCTATCAGAGTTATCATTGATCATACGTATCTATCAGAGTTATCATTGATCATACGTATCTATCAGAGTTATCATTGATCATACGTATCTATCAGAGTTATCATTGATCATACGTATCTATCAAGTTATCATTGATCATACGTATCTATCAGAGTTATCATTGATCATACGTATCTATCAGAGTTATCATTGATCATATCTATCTATCAAGTTGTCATTGATCATACGTATCTATCAGGTTATCATTGATCATACGTATCTATCAGGTTATCATTGATCATACGTATCTATCAGAGTTATCATTGATCATTTTATATCTATCAGAGTTATCACTGATCATACGTATCTATCAAGTTATCATTGATCATATGTATCTATCAGAGTTATCATTGATCATATTATCTATCAGGTTATCATTGATCATACGTATCTATCAGAGTTATCATTGATCATACGTATCTATCAGAGTTATCATTGATCATACGTATCTATCAGAGTTGTCATTGATCATACGTATCTATCAGAGTTATCATTGATCATATTATCTATCAGAGTTGTCACTGATCATACGTATCTATCAGAGTTATCATTGATCATACGTATCTATCAGAGTTATCATTGATCATACGTATCTATCAAGTTATCATTGATCATACGTATCTATCAGAGTTGTCACTGATCATACGTATCTATCAAGTTATCATTGATCATACATATCTATCAGAGTTATCATTGATCATACATATCTATCAGAGTTATCATTGATCATACGTATCTATCAGAGTTATCATTGATCATACGTATCTATCAGAGTTGTCATTGATCATACGTATCTATCAGGTTATCATTGATCATACATTATCTATCAGAGTTGTCATTGATCATACGTATCTATCAAGTTATCATTGATCATACGTATCTATCAGAGTTATCATTGATCATACGTATCTATCAGGTTATCACTGATCATACGTATCTATCAAAGTTATCATTGATCATACGTTATCTATCAGAGTTATCATTGATCATACGTATCTATCAGAGTTATCATTGATCATACGTATCTATCAAGTTGTCACTGATCATACGTATCTATCAGAGTTATCATTGATCATACATATCTATCAGAGTTATCATTGATCATACGTATCTATCAGAGTTATCATTGATCATACGTATCTATCAAGTTGTCATTGATCATACATATATCAGAGTTATCATCATATATCTATCAGAGTTATCATTGATCATACGTATCTATCAGGTTATCATTGATCATACGTATCTATCAGAGTTATCATTGATCATACGTATCTATCAGAGTTATCATTGATCATACGTATCTATCAAGTTATCATTGATCATACGTATCTATCAGAGTTATCATTGATCATACGTATCTATCAAGTTATCATTGATCATACATATCTATCAGAGTTGTCATTGATCATACGTATCTATCAGAGTTGTCATTGATCATATTATCTATCAGAGTTATCATTGATCATACGTATCTATCAGAGTTATCATTGATCATACGTATCTATCAGAGTTATCATTGATCATACATATCTATCAGAGTTATCATTGATCATACGTATCTATCAGAGTTATCATTGATCATACGTATCTATCAGAGTTGTCATTGATCATACGTATCTATCAGAGTTATCATTGATCATACGTATCTATCAAGTTATCATTGATCATACGTATCTATCAGAGTTATCATTGATCATACGTATCTATCAGAGTTATCATTGATCATACGTATCTATCAGAGTTATCATTGATCATACGTATCTATCAAGTTATCATTGATCATATTATCTATCAGGTTATCATTGATCATATTGTCTATCAGAGTTGTCATTGATCATACGTATCTATCAAGTTATCATTGATCATACGTATCTATCAGAGTTATCATTGATCATACGTATCTATCAAGTTATCATTGATCATACGTATCTATCAGAGTTATCATTGATCATACGTATCTATCAAGTTGTCATTGATCATACGTATCTATCAGAGTTATCATTGATCATACGTATCTATCAGAGTTATCATTGATCATACGTATCTATCAGGTTGTCACTGATCATGCGTATCTATCAGAGTTATCATTGATCATACGTATCTATCAAGTTATCATTGATCATATTATCTATCAGAGTTATCATTGATCATACGTATCTATCAGAGTTATCATTGATCATACGTATCTATCAGGTTATCATTGATCATACGTATCTATCAGAGTTATCATTGATCATACGTATCTATCAGAGTTGTCATTGATCATATGTATCTATCAGAGTTATCATTGATCATCATCTATCAAGTTATCATTGATCATACTATCTATCAGAGTTATCACTGATCATACGTATCTATCAGAGTTATCATTGATCATACGTATCTATCAGAGTTATCATTGATCATACGTATCTATCAGAGTTATCATTGATCATACGTATCTATCAGGTTGTCACTGATCATACGTATCTATCAGAGTTATCATTGATCATACGTATCTATCAGAGTTGTCATTGATCATACGTATCTATCAAGTTATCATTGATCATACGTATCTATCAGAGTTATCATTGATCATACGTATCTATCAGAGTTATCATTGATCATACATTATCTATCAAGTTATCATTGATCATACGTATCTATCAAGTTATCATTGATCATACGTATCTATCAGAGTTGTCATTGATCATACATATCTATCAGAGTTATCATTGATCATACGTATCTATCAGAGTTATCATTGATCATACGTATCTATCAGAGTTATCATTGATCATATGTATCTATCAGAGTTGTCATTGATCATACGTATCTATCAGAGTTATCATTGATCATACGTATCTATCAGAGTTATCATTGATCATACGTATCTATCAGAGTTATCATTGATCATACGTATCTATCAGAGTTATCATTGATCATACGTATCTATCAGAGTTATCATTGATCATACGTATCTATCAGAGTTGTCATTGATCATACGTATCTATCAGAGTTATCATTGATCATACGTATCTATCAGAGTTGTCATTGATCATATATATCTATCAGAGTTGTCATTGATCATACGTATCTATCAGAGTTATCATTGATCATACGTATCTATCAGAGTTATCATTGATCATACGTATCTATCAGAGTTGTCACTGATCATACGTATCTATCAGAGTTATCATTGATCATATGTATCTATCAGAGTTATCATTGATCATACGTATCTATCAGAGTTATCATTGATCATACGTATCTATCAAGTTGTCATTGATCATACATATCTATCAGGTTGTCATTGATCATACGTATCTATCAGAGTTATCATTGATCATACGTATCTATCAGTTAGTTGTCATTGATCATACGTATCTATCATCTTATCATTGATCATACGTATCTATCAAGTTATCATTGATCATACGTATCTATCAGAGTTATCATTGATCATACGTATCTATCAGAGTTATCATTGATCATACGTATCTATCAGAGTTATCATTGATCATACGTATCTATCAGAGTTATCATTGATCATACGTATCTATCAGAGTTATCATTGATCATACGTATCTATCAGAGTTATCATTGATCATATGTATCTATCAGAGTTATCATTGATCATACGTATCTATCAAGTTATCATTGATCATACGTATCTATCAGAGTTATCATTGATCATACGTATCTATCAGAGTTATCATTGATCATATTATCTATCAAGTTATCATTGATCATACGTATCTATCAAGTTATCATTGATCATACGTATCTATCAGAGTTGTCATTGATCATCGTATCTATCAGAGTTATCATTGATCATACGTATCTATCAGAGTTATCATTGATCATACATATCTATCAGAGTTATCATTGATCATACGTATCTATCAGAGTTATCATTGATCATACGTATCTATCAAGTTATCATTGATCATATTATCTATCAGAGTTGTCATTGATCATACGTATCTATCAGAGTTATCATTGATCATACGTATCTATCAGAGTTATCATTGATCATACATATCTATCAGAGTTGTCATTGATCATACGTATCTATCAGAGTTATCATTGATCATACGTATCTATCAGAGTTATCATTGATCATACGTATCTATCAGAGTTATCATTGATCATACGTATCTATCAGAGTTATCATTGATCATACGTATCTATCAGAGTTATCATTGATCATACGTATCTATCAGAGTTATCATTGATCATACGTATCTATCAGAGTTATCATTGATCATACGTATCTATCAAGTTATCATTGATCATACGTATCTATCAGAGTTATCATTGATCATACGTATCTATCAAGTTATCATTGATCATACGTATCTATCAAGTTATCATTGATCATACGTATCTATCAGAGTTATCATTGATCATACGTATCTATCAGAGTTATCATTGATCATACGTATCTATCAGAGTTATCATTGATCATACGTATCTATCAAGTTATCATTGATCATACGTATCTATCAGAGTTATCATTGATCATTATCTATCAAGTTATCATTGATCATATTCTATCAGAGTTATCACTGATCATACGTATCTATCAAGTTATCATTGATCATACGTATCTATCAAATTATCATTGATCATACATATATCTATCAGAGTTATCATTGATCATACGTATCTATCAGAGTTATCATTGATCATACGTATCTATCAGAGTTATCATTGATCATACATATCTATCAGAGTTATCATTGATCATACGTATCTATCAGAGTTATCATTGATCATATGTATATCTATCAGAGTTATCATTGATCATATCATTATCTATCAGAGTTATCATTGATCATAAGTATCTATCAGAGTTATCATTGATCATACGTTATCTATCAGATTATCATTGATCATCTATCTATCAGTTATCATTGATCATACGTATCTATCATCAGATTGATTATCATTGATCATGATCATACGTATCTATCAGAGTTATCATTGATCATACATATCTATCAGAGTTATCATTGATCATACGTATCTATCAGAGTTATCATTGATCATACGTATCTATCAGAGTTGTCATTGATCATATCTATCAGAGTTATCATTGATCATACGTATCTATCAGAGTTATCACTGATCATACGTATCTATCAGAGTTATCATTGATCATACGTATCTATCAGAGTTATCATTGATCATACGTATCTATCAGAGTTATCATTGATCATACGTATCTATCAAGTTATCATTGATCATACGTATCTATCAGAGTTATCATTGATCATACGTATCTATCAGTTATCATTGATCATACGTATCTATCAGAGTTATCATTGATCATACGTATCTATCAGAGTTATCATTGATCATATGTATCTATCAGGGTTATCATTGATCATACGTATCTATCAGGTTATCATTGATCATACGTATCTATCAGAGTTATCATTGATCATACGTATCTATCAGAGTTATCATTGATCATACATATCTATCAGAGTTATCATTGATCATACGTATCTATCAGAGTTGTCATTGATCATACGTATCTATCAGAGTTATCATTGATCATACGTATCTATCAGAGTTGTGACTGATCATACGTATCTATCAGAGTTATCATTGATCATACGTATCTATCAGAGTTATCATTGATCATACGTATCTATCAGAGTTATCATTGATCATACGTATCTATCAGAGTTATCATTGATCATACGTATCTATCAGAGTTATCATTGATCATATTATCTATCAGAGTTATCATTGATCATACGTATCTATCAGAGTTATCATTGATCATACGTATCTATCAGAGTTATCATGATCATACGTATCTATCATTATCATTGATCATACGTATCTATCAGAGTTATCATTGATCATATGTATCTATCAAGTTATCATTGATCATACGTATCTATCAGAGTTATCATTGATCATACGTATCTATCAGAGTTATCATTGATCATACGTATCTATCAGAGTTATCATTGATCATATTATCTATCAGAGTTATCATTGATCATACGTATCTATCAGAGTTATCATTGATCATACGTATCTATCAGAGTTGTCATTGATCATACGTATCTATCAGAGTTATCATTGATCATACGTATCTATCAGAGTTATCATTGATCATACGTATCTATCAGAGTTATCATTGATCATACGTATCTATCAAGTTATCATTGATCATACGTATCTATCAGAGTTGTCATTGATCATACGTATCTATCAGAGTTATCATTGATCATAATTATCTATCAAGTTATCATTGATCATACGTATCTATCAGAGTTATCATTGATCATACGTATCTATCAGAGTTATCATTGATCATACGTATCTATCAGAGTTATCATTGATCATACGTATCTATCAGAGTTATCATTGATCATACGTATCTATCAAGTTATCATTGATCATATTATCTATCAAGTTATCATTGATCATACGTATCTATCAGAGTTATCATTGATCATACGTATCTATCAGAGTTATCATTGATCATACGTATCTATCAGAGTTATCATTGATCATACGTATCTATCAGAGTTATCATTGATCATACGTATCTATCAGAGTTATCATTGATCATACGTATCTATCAGAGTTATCATTGATCATACGTATCTATCAGAGTTATCATTGATCATACGTATCTATCAGAGTTGTCATTGATCATCGTATCTATCAGAGTTATCATTGATCATACGTATCTATCAGAGTTATCATTGATCATACATTATCTATCAGAGTTATCATTGATCATACGTATCTATCAGAGTTATCATTGATCATACGTATCTATCAGAGTTGTCATTGATCATACGTATCTATCAGAGTTATCATTGATCATACGTATCTATCAGAGTTATCATTGATCATACGTATCTATCAGAGTTATCATTGATCATACGTATCTATCAAGTTATCATTGATCATACGTATCTATCAAGTTATCATTGATCATACGTATCTATCAGAGTTATCATTGATCATATGTATCTATCAAGTTATCATTGATCATACGTATCTATCAGAGTTATCATTGATCATACGTATCTATCAGAGTTATCATTGATCATACGTATCTATCAAGAGTTATCATTGATCATACGTATCTATCAGAGTTATCATTGATCATACGTATCTATCAAGTTATCATTGATCATACGTATCTATCAGAGTTATCATTGATCATACGTATCTATCAGAGTTGTCATTGATCATACGTATCTATCAAGTTATCATTGATCATACGTATCTATCAAGTTATCATTGATCATACGTATCTATCAGAGTTATCATTGATCATACGTATCTATCAGAGTTATCATTGATCATACGTATCTATCAGAGTTATCATTGATCATACGTATCTATCAGAGTTATCATTGATCATACGTATCTATCAGAGTTATCATTGATCATACGTATCTATCAGAGTTATCATTGATCATACGTATCTATCATCATCACTGATCATACGTATCTATCAGAGTTATCATTGATCATACGTATCTATCAGAGTTATCATTGATCATACGTATCTATCAGAGTTGTCACTTGATCATACGTATCTATCAGAGTTATCATTGATCATACGTATCTATCAGAGTTATCATTGATCATACGTATCTATCAGAGTTATCATTGATCATACGTATCTATCAGAGTTATCATTGATCATACGTATCTATCAGAGTTGTCACTGATCATACGTATCTATCAAGTTATCATTGATCATACGTATCTATCAGAGTTATCATTGATCATACGTATCTATCAAGTTGTCATTGATCATACGTATCTATCAGAGTTATCATTGATCATACGTATCTATCAAGTTATCATTGATCATACGTATCTATCAGAGTTATCATTGATCATACGTATCTATCAGAGTTATCATTGATCATACGTATCTATCAGAGTTATCATTGATCATACGTATCTATCAGAGTTATCATTGATCATACGTATCTATCAGAGTTATCATTGATCATACATTATCTATCAGAGTTATCATTGATCATACGTATCTATCAGAGTTATCACTGATCATACGTATCTATCAGAGTTATCATTGATCATACGTATCTATCAGGTTATCATTGATCATACGTATCTATCAGGTTATCATTGATCATACGTATCTATCAGAGTTGTCACTGATCATACGTATCTATCAGGTTATCATTGATCATACGTATCTATCAGAGTTATCACTGATCATACGTATCTATCAGAGTTATCACTGATCATATTATCTATCAGAGTTATCATTGATCATACGTATCTATCAGAGTTATCATTGATCATACGTATCTATCAGAGTTATCATTGATCATACGTATCTATCAGAGTTATCATTGATCATACGTATCTATCAGAGTTATCATTGATCATCATATATCTATCAGAGTTATCATTGATCATACGTATCTATCAAGTTATCATTGATCATACGTATCTATCAGAGTTATCATTGATCATACGTATCTATCAGAGTTGTCATTGATCATACGTATCTATCAGAGTTATCATTGATCTATCATCTCTATCAGAGTTGTCATTGATCATATCATATCTATCAGAGTTATCATTGATCATACGTATCTATCAGAGTTATCATTGATCATACGTATCTATCAGGTTATCATTGATCATACGTATCTATCAGAGTTATCATTGATCATACGTATCTATCAGAGTTATCATTGATCATACGTATCTATCAGAGTTATCATTGATCATACGTATCTATCAGAGTTATCATTGATCATATTATCTATCAGAGTTGTCACTGATCATACGTATCTATCAGAGTTATCATTGATCATACGTATCTATCAGAGTTATCATTGATCATACGTATCTATCAGAGTTATCATTGATCATACGTATCTATCAGAGTTATCATTGATCATACGTATCTATCAGAGTTATCATTGATCATACGTATCTATCAGAGTTATCATTGATCATACGTATCTATCAAGTTATCATTGATCATACGTATCTATCAGAGTTATCATTGATCATACTATCTATCAGAGTTATCATTGATCATACGTATCTATCAGAGTTATCATTGATCATACGTATCTATCAGGTTGTCATTGATCATACGTATCTATCAGAGTTATCATTGATCATACGTATCTATCAGAGTTATCATTGATCATACGTATCTATCAGAGTTATCATTGATCATACGTATCTATCAGAGTTATCATTGATCATACGTATCTATCAGAGTTATCATTGATCATACGTATCTATCAGAGTTATCATTGATCATACGTATCTATCAGAGTTATCATTGATCATATGTATCTATCAGAGTTATCATTGATCATACGTATCTATCAGAGTTATCATTGATCATACGTATCTATCAGAGTTATCATTGATCATACGTATCTATCAGAGTTATCATTGATCATACGTATCTATCAGAGTTATCATTGATCATACATATCTATCAGAGTTGTCATGATCATACGTATCTATCAAGTTATCATTGATCATACGTATCTATCAGAGTTATCATTGATCATATGTATCTATCAGGTTATCATTGATCATACGTATCTATCAGAGTTGTCATTGATCATACGTATCTATCAGAGTTATCATTGATCATACGTATCTATCAGGTTATTGATCATATTATCTATCAGAGTTATCATTGATCATACGTATCTATCAGAGTTATCATTGATCATACGTATCTATCAGAGTTGTCATTGATCATACATATCTATCAGAGTTATCATTGATCATACGTATCTATCAGAGTTATCATTGATCATACGTATCTATCAGAGTTATCATTGATCATACGTATCTATCAGAGTTATCATTGATCATACGTATCTATCAGAGTTATCATTGATCATACGTATCTATCAGAGTTATCATTGATCATACGTATCTATCAGAGTTATCATTGATCATACGTATCTATCAGAGTTATCATTGATCATACGTATCTATCAAGTTATCATTGATCATACGTATCTATCAGAGTTATCATTGATCATATCATCTATCAGAGTTATCATTGATCATACGTATCTATCAGAGTTATCATTGATCATACGTATCTATCAGAGTTATCATTGATCATACGTATCTATCAGAGTTATCATTGATCATACGTATCTATCAGAGTTATCATTGATCATACGTATCTATCAAAGTTATCATTGATCATACGTATCTATCAGAGTTATCATTGATCATACGTATCTATCAGAGTTATCATTGATCATACATATCTATCAGAGTTATCATTGATCATACGTATCTATCAGAGTTATCATTGATCATACGTATCTATCAAGTTATCATTGATCATACGTATCTATCAGAGTTATCATTGATCATACGTATCTATCAGAGTTATCATTGATCATACGTATCTATCAGAGTTATCATTGATCATACGTATCTATCAGAGTTATCATTGATCATACGTATCTATCAGAGTTATCATTGATCATACGTATCTATCAGTTATCATTGATCATACGTATCTATCAGAGTTATCATTGATCATACGTATCTATCAGAGTTGTCACTGATCATATGTATCTATCAAGTTATCATTGATCATACGTATCTATCAGGTTATCATTGATCATACGTATCTATCAGAGTTATCATTGATCATACGTATCTATCAGGTTATCATTGATCATACATATCTATCATCAAGTTATCATTGATCATCATCAGGTTGTCTATCATCTATCAGAGTTATCATTGATCATACGTATCTATCAGAGTTATCATTGATCATACGTATCTATCAGAGTTATCATTGATCATACGTATCTATCAGAGTTATCATTGATCATACGTATCTATCAGAGTTATCATTGATCATACGTATCTATCAAGTTATCATTGATCATACGTATCTATCAGAGTTATCATTGATCATACATATCTATCAGAGTTATCACTGATCATACGTATCTATCAAGTTATCATTGATCATATCTATCAAGTTATCATTGATCATACGTATCTATCAGAGTTATCATTGATCATACGTATCTATCAGAGTTATCATTGATCATACGTATCTATCAAGTTGTCATTGATCATACGTATCTATCAGAGTTATCATTGATCATACGTATCTATCAGAGTTATCATTGATCATACGTATCTATCAGAGTTGTGACTGATCATACGTATCTATCAGAGTTGTCATTGATCATACGTATCTATCAGAGTTATCATTGATCATACGTATCTATCAGAGTTGTCATTGATCATACGTATCTATCAAGTTGTCACTGATCATACGTATCTATCAGAGTTATCATTGATCATATCATCTATCAGAGTTATCATTGATCATACGTATCTATCAAGTTATCATTGATCATATTATCTATCAGAGTTGTCATTGATCATACGATCTATCAAATTATCTATCAAGTTATCATTGATCATGCGTATCTATCAGAGTTATCATTGATCATACGTATCTATCAGAGTTATCACTGATCATACGTATCTATCAAGTTATCATTGATCATACGTATCTATCAGAGTTGTCACTGATCATACGTATCTATCAGAGTTATCATTGATCATATGTATCTATCAAGTTGTGACTGATCATACGTATCTATCAAGTTATCATTGATCATACGTATCTATCAAGTTATCATTGATCATATTATCTATCAGAGTTATCATTGATCATACGTATCTATCAGAGTTATCATTGATCATACGTATCTATCAGGTTATCATTGATCATACGTATCTATCAGAGTTATCATTGATCATACGTATCTATCAGAGTTATCATTGATCATACGTATCTATCAGAGTTGTCATTGATCATACGTATCTATCAGAGTTATCATTGATCATACGTATCTATCAGAGTTATCATTGATCATACATATCTATCATCAAGTTATCATTGATCATACGTATCTATCAGAGTTATCATTGATCATACGTATCTATCAGGTTATCATTGATCATACATATCTATCAGGTTGTCACTGATCATACGTATCTATCAGAGTTATCATTGATCATACGTATCTATCAGAGTTATCATTGATCATACGTATCTATCAGAGTTATCATTGATCATACATATCTATCAGAGTTATCATTGATCATCGTATCAAGTTATATCATAATATCTATCATTTGTCATTGATCATAATATCTATCAGAGTTATCATTGATCATACGTATCTATCAGAGTTGTCATTGATCATATTATCTATCAGAGTTATCATTGATCATACGTATCTATCAGAGTTATCATTGATCATACGTATCTATCAGAGTTATCATTGATCATATTATCTATCAGAGTTATCATTTGATCATACGTATCTATCAGAGTTATCATTGATCATCACGTATCTATCAGAGTTCACTGATCATACGTATCTATCAGAGTTATCATTGATCATACATATCTATCAGAGTTATCATTGATCATACGTATCTATCAAGTTATCATTGATCATACGTATCTATCAGAGTTATCATTGATCATACGTATCTATCAAGTTATCATTGATCATACGTATCTATCAAGTTGTCACTGATCATACGTATCTATCAGAGTTATCATTGATCATACGTATCTATCAAGTTATCATTGATCATCTATCAAGTCATCTATCAGAGTTATCATTGATCATACGTATCTATCAGAGTTATCATTGATCATACGTATCTATCAGAGTTATCATTGATCATACGTATCTATCAGAGTTATCATTGATCATACGTATCTATCAAGTTATCATTGATCATACGTATCTATCAGAGTTATCATTGATCATCATGATCAGAGTTATCATTGATCATCTATCTATCAGAGTTATCATTGATCATCGTATCTATCAGATTTATCATTGATCATACGTATCTATCAGATTATTTGATCATCACTATCATCATCATATTATCTATCAGAGTTATCATTGATCATACGTATCTATCAGGTTATCATTGATCATACGTATCTATCAAGTTATCATTGATCATACGTATCTATCAGAGTTATCATTGATCATACGTATCTATCAGAGTTATCATTGATCATACGTATCTATCAGAGTTATCACTTGATCATACGTATCTATCAGAGTTATCATTGATCATACGTATCTATCAGAGTTATCATTGATCATACGTATCTATCAGAGTTATCATTGATCATGATCTATCAGAGTTATCATTGATCATATCTATCAGAGTTATCATTGATCATACGTATCTATCAGAGTTATCATTGATCATACGTATCTATCAGAGTTGTCATTGATCATACGTATCTATCAAGATTATCATTGATCATACGTATCTATCAGAGTTATCATTGATCATACGTATCTATCAGAGTTGTCATTGATCATACGTATCTATCAGAGTTATCATTGATCATACGTATCTATCAAGTTATCATTGATCATATTATCTATCAGAGTTATCATTGATCATACGTATCTATCAGAGTTGTCATTGATCATACGTATCTATCAGAGTTATCATTGATCATACGTATCTATCAGGTTGTCATTGATCATACGTGTATCTATCAGTTATCATCTCATACGTATCTATCAGAGTTATCATTGATCATACGTATCTATCAGGTTATCATTGATCATGATATCTATCAGAGTTATCATTGATCATACGTATCTATCAAGTTATCATTGATCATACGTATCTATCAGAGTTATCATTGATCATACGTATCTATCAGAGTTATCACTGATCATACGTATCTATCAGAGTTATCATTGATCATACGTATCTATCAGAGTTATCATTGATCATACGTATCTATCAGAGTTGTCACTGATCATACGTATCTATCAGAGTTATCATTGATCATACGTATCTATCAGAGTTGTCATTGATCATACGTATCTATCAGAGTTATCATTGATCATACGTATCTATCAGAGTTATCATTGATCATACGTATCTATCAGAGTTATCATTGATCATACGTATCTATCAGAGTTATCATTGATCATCTATCTATCAGAGTTGTCATTGATCATACGTATCTATCAGAGTTATCATTGATCATACGTATCTATCAGTTATCATTGATCATACGTATCTATCAGAGTTATCATTGATCATACGTATCTATCAGAGTTATCATTGATCATACGTATCTATCAGAGTTATCATTGATCATACGTATCTATCAGAGTTATCATTGATCATACGTATCTATCAGAGTTGTGACTGATCATACGTATCTATCAGAGTTATCATTGATCATACGTATCTATCAGAGTTATCATTGATCATACGTATCTATCAGAGTTATCATTGATCATACGTATCTATCAGAGTATCATTGATCATACGTATCTATCAGAGTTATCATTGATCATACGTATCTATCAAGTTATCATTGATCATACGTATCTATCAGAGTTATCATTGATCATACGTATCTATCAGAGTTATCATTGATCATACGTATCTATCAAGTTATCATTGATCATACGTATCTATCAAGTTATCACTGATCATACGTATCTATCAGAGTTATCACTGATCATACGTATCTATCAAGTTATCATTGATCATACGTATCTATCAGAGTTGTCATTGATCATACGTATCTATCAGAGTTATCATTGATCATACGTATCTATCAGAGTTATCATTGATCATACGTATCTATCAGAGTTATCACTGATCATACGTATCTATCAAGTTATCATTGATCATACGTATCTATCACTGATCATACGTATCTATCAGATTGTCATTGATCATATTATCTATCAGAGTTATCATTGATCATACGTATCTATCAGAGTTATCATTGATCATACGTATCTATCAGAGTTATCATTGATCATACGTATCTATCAGAGTTATCATTGATCATACGTATCTATCAAGTTATCATTGATCATACGTATCTATCAGAGTTATCATTGATCATATGTATCTATCAGAGTTATCATTGATCATACGTATCTATCAGAGTTATCATTGATCATACGTATCTATCAGAGTTATCACTGATCATATGTATCTATCAGAGTTATCATTGATCATACATATCTATCAGAGTTATCATTGATCATACGTATCTATCAGAGTTATCATTGATCATACGTATCTATCAGAGTTATCATTGATCATACGTATCTATCAGAGTTATCATTGATCATACGTATCTATCAGAGTTATCATTGATCATACGTATCTATCAGAGTTATCATTGATCATACGTATCTATCAGAGTTATCATTGATCATACATTATCTATCAGAGTTATCATTGATCATATTATCTATCAGAGTTATCATTGATCATATGTATCTATCAGAGTTATCATTGATCATACGTATCTATCAGAGTTATCATTGATCATACGTATCTATCAGAGTTATCATTGATCATACGTATCTATCAGAGTTATCATTGATCATACGTATCTATCAGAGTTATCATTGATCATACGTATCTATCAGAGTTATCATTGATCATACGTATCTATCAGAGTTATCATTGATCATACGTATCTATCAGAGTTATCATTGATCATACGTATCTATCAGAGTTATCATTGATCATACGTATCTATCAAGTTATCATTGATCATACGTATCTATCAGAGTTATCATTGATCATACGTATCTATCAGAGTTATCATTGATCATACGTATCTATCAGAGTTATCATTGATCATACGTATCTATCAGAGTTATCATTGATCATACGTATCTATCAGAGTTATCACTGATCATACGTATCTATCAAGTTATCATTGATCATATTATATCTATCAGAGTTATCATTGATCATACGTATCTATCAAGTTATCATTGATCATACGTGTATCTATCAGAGTTATCATTGATCATACGTATCTATCAGAGTTATCATTGATCATACGTATCTATCAAGTTATCATTGATCATACGTATCTATCAGAGTTATCATTGATCATCATACGTATCTATCAGAGTTATCATTGATCATACGTATCTATCAGAGTTATCATTGATCATACGTATCTATCAGAGTTATCATTGATCATATATTATCTATCAGAGTTATCATTGATCATACGTATCTATCAGAGTTGTCATTGATCATACGTATCTATCAGAGTTATCATTGATCATACGTATCTATCAGAGTTGTCATTGATCATATGTATCTATCAGAGTTATCATTGATCATACGTATCTATCAGAGTTATCATTGATCATACGTATCTATCAAGTTATCATTGATCATACGTATCTATCAGAGTTATCATTGATCATACGTATCTATCAAGTTATCATTGATCATACGTATCTATCAGAGTTATCATTGATCATACGTATCTATCAGAGTTATCATTGATCATACGTATCTATCAGAGTTATCATTGATCATACATATCTATCAGAGTTATCATTGATCATACGTATCTATCAGAGTTATCATTGATCATACGTATCTATCAGAGTTATCATTGATCATACGTATCTATCAGAGTTGTCATTGATCATACGTATCTATCAGAGTTATCATTGATCATACGTATCTATCAGAGTTATCATTGATCATACGTATCTATCAGAGTTATCATTGATCATACGTATCTATCAGAGTTATCATTGATCATATGTATCTATCAGAGTTATCATTGATCATACGTATCTATCAGAGTTATCATTGATCATACGTATCTATCAGAGTTATCATTGATCATACGTATCTATCAGAGTTATCATTGATCATACGTATCTATCAGAGTTATCATTGATCATACGTATCTATCAGAGTTATCATTGATCATATACGTATCTATCAGAGTTATCATTGATCATACGTATCTATCAGAGTTATCATTGATCATACGTATCTATCAGAGTTGTCATTGATCATACGTATCTATCAGAGTTATCATGATCATACGTATCTATCAGAGTTATCATTGATCATACGTATCTATCAGAGTTATCATTGATCATACGTATCTATCAGAGTTATCATTGATCATACGTATCTATCAGAGTTGTCATTGATCATACGTATCTATCAAGTTATCATTGATCATACGTATCTATCAGAGTTGTGACTGATCATACGTATCTATCAGAGTTATCATTGATCATACGTATCTATCAGAGTTATCATTGATCATACGTATCTATCAGAGTTATCATTGATCATACGTATCTATCAAGTTATCATTGATCATACGTATCTATCAGAGTTATCATTGATCATACGTATCTATCAGAGTTGTCATTGATCATACGTATCTATCAGAGTTATCATTGATCATACGTATCTATCAAGTTATCATTGATCATACGTATCTATCAGAGTTATCATTGATCATACGTTATCTATCAGAGTTATCATTGATCATACGTATCTATCAAGTTATCATTGATCATACGTATCTATCAGAGTTATCATTGATCATACGTATCTATCAGAGTTATCATTGATCATACGTATCTATCAAGTTATCATTGATCATATGTTATCTATCAGAGTTATCATTGATCATACGTATCTATCAGATTCATATCATTGATCATACGTATCTATCAAGTTTATCATGATCATACGTATCTATCAAGTTATCATTGATCATACGTATCTATCAGAGTTATCATTGATCATACGTATCTATCAGAGTTATCATTGATCATACGTATCTATCAGAGTTATCATTGATCATACGTATCTATCATCAGATTTATCATTGATCATTATCATTGATCTATCTATCAGAGTTATCATTGATCATACGTATCTATCAGAGTTATCATTGATCATACGTATCTATCAGAGTTATCATTGATCATACGTATCTATCAGAGTTATCATTGATCATACGTATCTATCAGAGTTATCATTGATCATACGTATCTATCAGAGTTATCATTGATCATACGTATCTATCAGAGTTATCATTGATCATACGTATCTATCAGAGTTATCATTGATCATACATATCTATCAAGTTATCATTGATCATACGTATCTATCAGAGTTGTCATTGATCATACGTATCTATCAGAGTTATCATTGATCATACGTATCTATCAGAGTTATCATTGATCATACGTATCTATCAGAGTTATCATTGATCATACGTATCTATCAGAGTTATCATTGATCATACGTATCTATCAGAGTTATCATTGATCATACGTATCTATCAGAGTTATCATTGATCATACGTATCTATCAGAGTTATCATTGATCATACGTATCTATCAGAGTTATCATTGATCATATTATCTATCAGAGTTATCATTGATCATACGTATCTATCAGAGTTATCATTGATCATACGTATCTATCAGAGTTATCATTGATCATACGTATCTATCAGAGTTATCATTGATCATACGTATCTATCAGAGTTATCATTGATCATACGTATCTATCAGAGTTGTCATTGATCATACGTATCTATCAGAGTTGTCACTGATCATACGTATCTATCAAGTTATCATTGATCATACGTATCTATCAGAGTTTATCATTGATCATACGTATCTATCAGAGTTGTCATTGATCATACGTATCTATCAGTTATCATTGATCATACGTATCTATCAGAGTTATCATTGATCATACGTATCTATCAGAGTTATCATTGATCATACGTATCTCTCAGAGTTATCATTGATCATACGTATCTATCAGAGTTATCATTGATCATACGTATCTATCAGAGTTATCATTGATCATACGTATCTATCAGAGTTATCATTGATCATACGTATCTATCAGAGTTATCATTGATCATACGTATCTATCAGAGTTATCATTGATCATACGTATCTATCAGAGTTATCATTGATCATACGTATCTATCAGAGTTATCATTGATCATACGTATCTATCAGAGTTATCATTGATCATACGTATCTATCAGAGTTATCATTGATCATACGTATCTATCAGAGTTATCATTGATCATACGTATCTATCAAAGTTATCATTGATCATACGTATCTATCAGAGTTATCATTGATCATACGTATCTATCAGAGTTCACTGATCATACGTATCTATCAGAGTTATCATTGATCATACGTATCTATCAGAGTTATCATTGATCATACGTATCTATCAGAGTTATCATTGATCATACGTATCTATCAGAGTTATCATTGATCATACGTATCTATCAGAGTTATCATTGATCATACGTATCTATCAGAGTTATCTTGATCATACGTATCTATCAGAGTTATCATTGATCATACGTATCTATCAGAGGTGTGACTGATCATACGTATCTATCAGAGTTATCAGATCATACGTATCTATCAGAGTTATCATTGATCATAAGTTCTATCAGAGTTATCATTGATCATACGTATCTATCAGAGTTATCATTGATCATACGTATCTATCAGAGTTATCATTGATCATACGTATCTATCAGAGTTGTGACTGATCATACGTATCTATCAGAGTTATCATTGATCATACGTATCTATCAGAGTTATCATTGATCATACGTATCTATCAGAGTTGTGACTGATCATACGTATCTATCAAGTTATCATTGATCATACGTATCTATCAGAGTTATCATTGATCATACGTATCTATCAGAGTTATCATTGATCATATGTATCTATCAGAGTTATCATTGATCATACGTATCTATCAGAGTTATCATTGATCATACGTATCTATCAGAGTTGTCATTGATCATACGTATCTATCAAGTTATCATTGATCATACGTATCTATCAGAGTTGTCACTGATCATACGTATCTATCAGAGTTATCATTGATCATACGTATCTATCAGAGTTATCATTGATCATACGTATCTATCAGAGTTATCATTGATCATATGTATCTATCAGAGTTGTCATTGATCATACGTATCTATCAGAGTTATCATTGATCATACGTATCTATCAGAGTTATCATTGATCATACGTATCTATCAGAGTTGTCATTGATCATACGTATCTATCAGAGTTGTCATTGATCATCATATATCTATCAGTTATCATTGATCATACGTATCTATCAGAGTTATCATTGATCATACGTATCTATCAGAGTTATCATTGATCATACGTATCTATCAGGTTATCATTGATCATACGTATCTATCAGAGTTATCATTGATCATACGTATCTATCAGAGTTATCATTGATCATACGTATCTATCAGAGTTATCATTGATCATACATATCTATCAGAGTTATCATTGATCATACGTATCTATCAGAGTTATCATTGATCATACGTATCTATCAGAGTTATCATTGATCATACGTATCTATCAGAGTTGTGACTGATCATACGTATCTATCAGAGTTATCATTGATCATACGTATCTATCAGAGTTATCATTGATCATATGTATCTATCAGAGTTGTGACTGATCATACGTATCTATCAGAGTTATCATTGATCATACGTATCTATCAGAGTTATCATTGATCATACGTATCTATCAGAGTTATCATTGATCATACGTATCTATCAGAGTTATCATTGATCATACGTATCTATCAGAGTTATCATTGATCATACGTATCTATCAGAGTTATCATTGATCATACGTATCTATCAGAGTTATCATTGATCATACGTATCTATCAGAGTTATCATTGATCATACATATCTATCAGAGTTGTCATTGATCATACGTATCTATCAGAGTTATCATTGATCATACGTATCTATCAGAGTTGTCACTGATCATATGTATCTATCAGAGTTATCACTGATCATACGTATCTATCAGAGTTATCATTGATCATACGTATCTATCAGAGTTATCATTGATCATACGTATCTATCAGAGTTGTCATTGATCATACGTATCTATCAGAGTTATCATTGATCATACGTATCTATCAGAGTTATCATTGATCATACGTATCTATCAGAGTTGTCATTGATCATACGTATCTATCAGAGTTATCATTGATCATACGTATCTATCAGAGTTATCATTGATCATACGTATCTATCAGAGTTATCATTGATCATACGTATCTATCAGAGTTATCATTGATCATACGTATCTATCAGAGTTATCATTGATCATATGTATCTATCAAGTTATCATTGATCATATGTATCTATCAGAGTTATCATTGATCATACGTATCTATCAGAGTTATCATTGATCATACGTATCTATCAGAGTTGTCATTGATCATACGTATCTATCAGAGTTGTCATTGATCATACGTATCTATCAGAGTTATCATTGATCATACGTATCTATCAGAGTTATCATTGATCATACGTATCTATCAGAGTTATCATTGATCATACGTATCTATCAGAGTTATCATTGATCATACGTATCTATCAGAGTTATCATTGATCATACGTATCTATCAGAGTTATCACTGATCATACGTATCTATCAGAGTTATCATTGATCATACGTATCTATCAGAGTTATCATTGATCATACGTATCTATCAGAGTTATCATTGATCATATGTATCTATCAGAGTTATCATTGATCATACGTATCTATCAGAGTTATCATTGATCATACGTATCTATCAGAGTTATCATTGATCATATGTATCTATCAGAGTTATGACTGATCATACGTATCTATCAGAGTTATCATTGATCATACGTATCTATCAGAGTTATCATTGATCATACATATCTATCAGAGTTGTCATTGATCATACGTATCTATCAGAGTTATCATTGATCATACGTATCTATCAGAGTTATCATTGATCATACGTATCTATCAGAGTTATCATTGATCATACGTATCTATCAGAGTTATCATTGATCATACGTATCTATCAGAGTTATCATTGATCATACGTATCTATCAGAGTTATCATTGATCATACGTATCTATCAGAGTTGTGACTGATCATACATATCTATCAGAGAACATAAGATCAAGTTTATCTATCAGGAGAGGAGGCCATTCATATATCTTGCTCAGTTTCATTGTTCATAACTTATTGATCCCAGAATCTCATCAAGCAGCTTCTATCAGAGGGTGTCAGCTTCAACATACATTATCTATCAGAGTTATCATTGATCATAATTCTCTATCAAAAATCATTGATCATATTTTCTGTTCTGAATGCCCCTTTATCTAATCTCCATTTATGACCCTGATCCTTTTTTCTGTTTTCAATCAAAGAATCCCCAAGGTCATGACATTGTCTATCACCTTTTATCATTTTGAATGTTTCTATCAGATTATCATTGATCATATTTCTCTATCAAGACTGAATAGATTCAATTCTTTATCCTGTCTGCATTGATCATGCCTTATCTATCAGGGATAATCATTGATCTTCTTTGTATCTATCAGAGTTATCAATGATCCTTTTTATCTATCAGGTTAGAACTGATCATAATATATCAGAGGTGAGGTCTTATCAATGCATCTATCAGAGTTTTCACATTATCTTCCTTGATTTAAATTCATCAGAGTTCACAATATATCCAAGCATCTTGTCAAGTTTTCATAGATCATACATTCTATCTAGATGAAGACATTTCATGAGTCAACTAAACTCCTAGGTCTTTTCATAGTTCCTCTTCAATTTCACTGATCCTATATGATATTTATAATGAACATTTTATTGCCCGCATGCAATACTTTTCACACTTTTCTCTATTAAATTTCATATCCATGTGTCTGCCCAATTTTGAATCAAGTTGTCTGATCATTTTGAATCACCTTTGCTCTTCAACAGTGTCTATCAGGATCCTATTTTTGTGTCGTCTGCAAATTTAACGATTTGCTTACTCTATCAGAGTTATCTAAATCATTATCTATCAGGAATATCAGATCCTAATATCTATCAGAGTTATCACTGATCATACGTATCTATCAGGTTTCTCATCTGATCAGTACTTTCTGTTTCTATCAGAGTTATCATTGATCAATCCATCTGCATGTTTTCATTGATCCCTACTGTATCTTTCAGAATTAATCTTTTATCATCATTTGTCAAAATCTATCTATCAAATTAAATAAATCATACGTCTCTTTCAGTTATCCATTTTCATTGTTCATCCTCAAAAAGTCAAGTTGTTACTGATCATGATCTCCCTATCCTAAAACCATGCTGGCTGTCTGATCATATTGTTCTATCAGGTAATTTTCCATTTTGGATCTTATTATAGTTTCCATAAGTTTACATATAATATCAAGTTATCATTGATCATAGTTACCTATCAGTTTTGTCTCCTTTTCTATGGATCATATTACGTTTCTATTTTCCAGTTGTCATTGATCAACCCCTGTGTCTATCACTGTTGCATCATCTTGATCATAGTTTATCTAATCAGTTTCATTTCTTTGATCATATTGTATCTATCATCTTATCATTTGATTATTTTAAGAGCTCTATCAGAGTTATCACTGATCATACGTTATCTATCAGATTTAAAACTTGATCATACGATCATCGACATTATCATGGGCATGTTGTCTATCAAGTTGTCATTTGTCAAAACCTGTATCTATCATTTAATTATATTTGATCATTTTTTTTCTTCATCTATCATTTTGCCATTTGTGTCTCTATAGACATTTAACCTCCTCTTTCAATGTTCTCTTGCTGTTATAATATTGGAAAAACATTTTTGGAATTGATCATTTTATCCCCTTAGCAATATTGATTTCATCTCTCTCTTATCTATCAAAGTTTTCACTTGTCATTGCAGTTCCAAGTACTCTTTCTGTGTGCTTTGTTTTGGTCCCTTTCTATCAAGTTATGCATTTTTCATAATATTTTTTTCATTTGTCTATTAAACCATTTTGGCCATTTTGTTTTAGATTTAGATTGTCTATACTTTCTATCATGTAATTGTTTGATCATCTAGTCTATTTTTTAAAACTGATCATCCTTTTCTATCAATGTTTTCTGATCATACGTAATCTATCAAGTTATCTCTGATTCATACCTTCTATCAGTTATCATTTCTCAAATTATCTATCAAGTTTAGTCATTGATTTTGGGGTTTCTAAAAATATTTCAAATGAGACCATGTTGTATCTATTTGCCAATGGCTCTCTGATCTCTGTTTTAGTTATTCTGTCTTCATTATTTATCAGAGTTAATTGATCATGCCTCCCCTCTATCAAGTGCCTTGACAAATTGATCATAAGCAGTCATCTATCACCATTTCATTGATCATACGTATCTATCAGGTTTTCATTTTATATGGGGATCTATCATTAGTTGGTTTCTCCTGATCTACACGTATTATCAGAGTTGTCAATGTCATTGTACAACAGATTATTTTGCTCATCTATCAGGTTATCTATATCATCTGATCATTATCCCTTTCATACGTATCTATCATTCTTATCATTGATCATTGTTTTCTATCAAGTTTAACACCTGGGCTATCAAGTTATCATTGATTCTTATCTATCAGCGCTATCATTGATCTTCTGTCCTATCAAGTTATCCTATTGATGTGTACCCACTCTATTATATTATCATTGATCATCTCAGACAATCAAGTTTCTGTAACACCTATCATCAGAGTTATCATTGTTATCATAGTATCTATCAAGTTCTGACATTTTGTTTCTGAGACTTCTAGCATTAAGTTAAATACATTTAATAGTGGTCTATCAAGTTGTCCTTGATTTGATGTATCTATCAGTTTTTGTTTTCATATGTTCCTCAAGTTTAAATTGATCATACGTATCTATCAGGATCCTTTCTCCGAGTCATTGGTTCCCTTTCTGTTTAAGTGATCATCCATCCCACCTGTCATAGATAGTCCTTGATCATACGTGCTATCATGTTCAAGAAAGGTGATCATTCCTGTGTCTATCACGATTTCATTGATGCATTTTGATTTTGTATTTCAAGTTGTCCATTGATCATACATATCTATCAAGTTATCCCTGATCATACCACATCTATCAGGTTTGTCTTTTCATTTCCTTCCTCTATCAATTTGTTTTGCATTGATCTTGGCCTATCTATTCCAATGTTGTTTGTATCAATGTGGACGACTACTATCGGGTCTACTCATCTCCTGTTCGTTCTATCAGCCTGTCCACATTCTCATTGATCATGTATCTATCAGAGGCTCCTCAAGGATCATACTGTTCTATCAGGGGTCCAAACTCGAACTGATCATGCTGTGTTTCTCATCATGGAGTTAACAATCATCCTCCCTTCTATCAGAGTTGCCTGGTCATACTGTCTATAGGGTTATGGGTGATCATGTTTCTATCATTCTTTGATGTTGATCATACGTCATCTAAATCAGAAGTTGTCAAATGATCATATGTCTATCTATCATTGTTGTTCATTGATCATTTTTCCCTACTATCTATCAACCCAGCTCATTGATCATACCATCTCTATCAGAGTTTTCATTGATCATACGTATCTATCATGAATTGTCATTGATCATACTCCTCTATCAAGTTATCATTGATCATACAGCTCTATCAGCAGTTATCATCCTGATCTATCGGCATCTACATCAAACTTGGTTGATCTGTTGGGTTTTCTCATTTTACCACATCATGCAGTTGTCAGAGTTACTGGCTATCAAGATCATTTTTTTTTTTTTCTATCAAGTTCTCATTGATCCTGCTTTCAAATCTATCAACTGTCATTGATCATCCACAACTGTCTATCAGAGTTGTCATTGATCATACGTATCTATCAAGAGTTATCATTGATCATTTGTGTCTATCAGGTTTCATCCATTGATCATGTCCCAGAACGTATCTATCAGGATTTGAATCATGCTCTTTCTTATCAGAAAAATCACTGATCATACGTATCTATCAATGTTTTCATTGATCATACGTATCTATCAAAGATCATTGATCATTTCTGTATCTATCAGAGTTATCACTTGTCCACGTATCTATCAGAGTTATCGATTGATCATACACGCTATCAAGTTGGGAAGATCATACCTATCTATCAGAGTTGTCATTGATCATACGTATCTATCAGTGTTATCAACGATCATCATTTGAATCATCTATCAGAGTTATCATTGATCATAAAAATCTATCAAGTTATCATTGATCATTTCGTTATCTATCAAGATTTATCATTGATTCCAGCTTTATCTATCAAGTTATCATTGATCATCGACATCGTATCTATCAGAGTTGTCATTGATCATACTGTATCTATCAGTTTGTTGTCATTGATCATACCTCTATCAGAACGCCGCGGTCATTGATCATACGTATCTATCAGTTTCAGTTATCATTGAATCATACGTATCTATCAAGTTGTGAATGATCATTAAAATCTATCAGATTTATCATTGATCATACGTATCTATCAGAGTTATCATTGATCATACGTATCTATCAGAGTTATCATTGATCATACGTATCTATCAGAGTTATCACTGATCATACGTATCTATCAGAGTTATCATTGATCATACGTATCTATCAGAGTTGTGACTGATCATATGTATCTATCAGTTATCATTGATCATACATATTTATTAGAATTATCAATGATCATACGTATCTATCAGAGTTATCATTGATCATACGTATCTATCAGAGTTGTCATTGATCATACGTATCTATCAGAGTTATCATTGATCATACGTATCTATCAGAGTTATCATTGATCATACGTATCTATCAGAGTTGTCATTGATCATACGTATCTATCAGAGTTATCATTGATCATACGTATCTATCAGAGTTATCATTGATCATACGTATCTATCGGAGTTATCATTGATCATACGTATCTATCAGGAGTTGTGACTGATCATACGTATCTATCAGAGTTATCATTGATCATACGTATCTATCAGAGTTATCATTGATCATACGTATCTATCAGAGTTATCATTGATCATACGTATCTATCAGTTATCATTGATCATCATACGTATCTATCAGAGTTATCATTGATCATACGTATCTATCAGAGTTGTCATTGATCATACGTATCTATCAGAGTTATCATTGATCATATGTATCTATCAGAGTTATCATTGATCATACGTATCTATCAGAGTTATCATTGATCATACGTATCTATCAAGTTATCATTGATCATACGTATCTATCAGAGTTATCATTGATCATACGTATCTATCAAGTTATCATTGATCATACGTATCTATCAGAGTTGTGACTGATCATACGTATCTATCAGAGTTATCATTGATCATACATATCTATCAGAGTTATCATTGATCATATGTATCTATCAGAGTTGTGACTGATCATACGTATCTATCAGAGTTATCATTGATCATACGTATCTATCAGAGTTATCATTGATCATACGTATCTATCAGAGTTATCATTGATCATATGTATCTATCAGAGTTGTGACTGATCATACGTATCTATCAGTTATCATTGATCATACGTATCTATCAGAGTTATCATTGATCATACGTATCTATCAGAGTTGTCATTGATCATACGTATCTATCACCATTGATCATACGTATCTATCAGAGTTATCATTGATCATACGTATCTATCAGAGTTATCATTGATCATAAGTATCTATCAGAGTTATCATTGATCATACGTATCTATCAGAGTTATCATTGATCATACGTATCTATCAGAGTTATCATTGATCATATGTATCTATCAGAGTTGTCATTGATCATACGTATCTATCAGAGTTATCATTGATCATACGTATCTATCAGAGTTATCATCATTCATACGTATCTATCAAAGTTATCATTGATCATACGTATCTATCAGAGTTGTGACTGATCATACGTATCTATCAGAGTTGTCATTGATCATATGTATCTATCAGAGTTATCATTGATCATACATATCTATCAGAGTTATCATTGATCATACGTATCTATCAGAGTTATCATTGATCATACATATCTATCAGAGTTATCATTGATCATACGTATCTATCAGAGTTATCATTGATCATACGTATCTATCAGAGTTATCATTGATCATACGTATCTATCAGAGTTGTCATTGATCATACGTATCTATCAGAGTTATCATTGATCATACGTATCTATCAGAGTTATCATTGATCATACGTATCTATCAGAGTTGTGACTGATCATACGTATCTATCAAGTTATCATTGATCATACGTATCTATCAGAGTTATCATTGATCATACGTATCTATCAGAGTTATCATTGATCATACGTATCTATCAGAGTTATCATTGATCATACGTATCTATCAGAGTTATCATTGATCATACGTATCTATCAGAGTTATCATTGATCATACGTATCTATCAGAGTTATCATTGATCATACGTATCTATCAGAGTTGTGACTGATCATACGTATCTATCAGAGTTATCATTGATCATACGTATCTATCAGAGTTATCATTGATCATACGTATCTATCAAGTTATCATTGATCATACGTATCTATCAAGTTGTCACTGATCATACGTATCTATCAAGTTATCATTGATCATACGTATCTATCAAGTTATCATTGATCATACGTATCTATCAGAGTTATCATTGATCATACGTATCTATCAGAGTTATCATTGATCATACGTATCTATCAGAGTTATCATTGATCATACGTATCTATCAGAGTTATCATTGATCATACGTATCTATCAGAGTTATCATTGATCATACGTATCTATCAGAGTTATCATTGATCATACGTATCTATCAAGTTATCATTGATCATATTTATCTATCAGAGTTATCATTGATCATACGTATCTATCAGAGTTATCATTGATCATACGTATCTATCAGAGTTATCATTGATCATACGTATCTATCAGAGTTATCATTGATCATACGTATCTATCAGAGTTGTGACTGATCATACGTATCTATCAGAGTTATCATTGATCATACGTATCTATCAGAGTTATCACTGATCATACGTATCTATCAAGTTATCATTGATCATACGTATCTATCAGAGTTGTGACTGATCATACGTATCTATCAGAGTTATCATTGATCATACGTATCTATCAGAGTTATCATTGATCATACGTATCTATCAGAGTTGTCATTGATCATACGTATCTATCAGAGTTATCATTGATCATACGTATCTATCAGAGTTATCATTGATCATACGTATCTATCAGAGTTATCATTGATCATACGTATCTATCAGAGTTATCATTGATCATACGTATCTATCAGAGTTATCATTGATCATACGTATCTATCAGAGTTATCATTGATCATACGTATCTATCAGAGTTATCATTGATCATACGTATCTATCAGAGTTGTCATTGATCATACGTATCTATCAGAGTTATCATTGATCATACGTATCTATCAGAGTTATCATTGATCATACGTATCTATCAGAGTTGTCATTGATCATACGTATCTATCAGAGTTGTCACTGATCATACGTATCTATCAGAGTTGTGACTGATCATATGTATCTATCAGTTATCATTGATCATATCATTGATCATACGTATCTATCAGAGTTATCATTGATCATACGTATCTATCAGAGTTATCATTGATCATACGTATCTATCAAGTTATCATTGATCATACGTATCTATCAAGTTATCATTGATCATACGTATCTATCAGAGTTATCATGACTGATCATACGTATCTATCAGAGTTATCATTGATCATACGTATCTATCAGAGTTATCATTGATCATACGTATCTATCAGAGTTATCATTGATCATACGTATCTATCAGAGTTATCATTGATCATACGTATCTATCAGAGTTATCATTGATCATACGTATCTATCAGAGTTATCATTGATCATACGTATCTATCAGAGTTATCATTGATCATACGTATCTATCAGAGTTATCATTGATCATACGTATCTATCAGAGTTATCATTGATCATACGTATCTATCAGAGTTATCATTGGTCATAAGTTCTATCAGAGTTATCATTGATCATACATATCTATAAGAGTTATCATTGATCATACGTATCTATTAGAGTTATCATTGATCATATGTAGCTATCAGAATCGTCATTGATCATACGTATCTATCAGAGTTATCATTGATCATACGTATCTATCAGAGTTGTCATTGATCATACGTATCTATCAGAGTTATCATTGATCATACGTATCTATCAGAGTTATCATTGATCATACGTATCTATCAGAGTTATCATTGATCATACGTATCTATCAGAGTTATCATTGATCATACGTATCTATCAGAGTTATCATTGATCATACGTATCTATCAGAGTTGTGACTGATCATACGTATCTATCAGAGTTATCATTGATCATACGTATCTATCAGAGTTATCATTGATCATACGTATCTATCAGAGTTATCATTGATCATACGTATCTATCAAAGTTATCATTGATCATACGTATCTATCAGAGTTATCATTGATCATACGTATCTATCAGAGTTATCATTGATCATACGTATCTATCAGAGTTATCATTGATCATATGTATCTATCAGAGTTGTCACTGATCATACGTATCTATCAAGTTATCATTGATCATACGTATCTATCAGAGTTATCATTGATCATACGTATCTATCAGAGTTATCATTGATCATACGTATCTATCAGAGTTATCATTGATCATACGTATCTATCAGAGTTATCATTGATCATACGTATCTATCAGAGTTATCATTGATCATACGTATCTATCAGAGTTATCATTGATCATACGTATCTATCAGAGTTATCATTGATCATACGTATCTATTAAGTTATCATTGATCATACGTATCTATCAGAGTTATCATTGATCATACGTATCTATCAGAGTTATCATTGATCATACGTATCTATCAGAGTTATCATTGATCATACGTATCTATCAGAGTTATCATTGATCATACGTATCTATCAGAGTTGTGACTGATCATACGTATCTATCAGAGTTATCATTGATCATACATATCTATCAGAGTTATCATTGATCATACGTATCTATCAGAGTTATCATTGATCATACGTATCTATCAGAGATATCATTGATCATACGTATCTATCAGAGTTATCATTGATCATACGTATCTATCAGAGTTATCATTGATCATACGTATCTATCAGAGTTATCATTGATCATACGTATCTATCAGAGTTATCATTGATCATACGTATCTATCAGAGTTATGACTGATCATACGTATCTATCAGAGTTATCATTGATCATACGTATCTATCAGAGTTATCATTGATCATATGTATCTATCAGAGTTGTGACTGATCATACGTATCTATCAGAGTTATCACTGATCATACGTATCTATCAGAGTTATCACTGATCATACGTATCTATCAGAGTTATCATTGATCATATGTATCTATCAGAGTTGTGACTGATCATACGTATCTATCAGTTATCATTGATCATACGTATCTATTAGAGTTATCATTGATCATACGTCTCTATCAGAGTTGTCATTGATCATATGTATCTATCACCATTGATCATACGTATCTATCAGAGTTATCATTGATCATACGTATCTATCAGAGTTATCATTGGTCATAAGTTCTATCAGAGTTATCATTGATCATACATATCTATAAGAGTTATCATTGATCATACGTATCTATTAGAGTTATCATTGATCATATGTAGCTATCAGAATCGTCATTGATCATACGTATCTATCAGAACTATCATTGATCATACGTATCTATCAGAGTTATCATCGATCATACGTATCTATCAGAGTTATCATTGATCATACGTATCTATCAGAGTTGTGACTGATCATACGTATCTATCAGAGTTGTCACTGATCATACGTATCTATCAGAGTTGTCACTGATCATACGTATCTATCATTGTGACTGATCATAGTATCTATCACTGATCATATGTATCTATCAAGTTATCATTGATCATCATGCGTATCTATCAGAATTATCAATGATCATACGTATCTATCAGAGTTATCATTGATCATACGTATCTATCAGAGTTGTCATTGATCATACGTATCTATCAGTTATCATTGATCATACATATCTATCAGAGTTATCATTGATCATACGTATCTATCAGAGTTGTGACTGATCATACGTATCTATCAAGTTATCATCGATCATACGTATCTATCAGAGTTATCATTGATCATACGTATCTATCAGAGTTGTCATTGATCATACGTATCTATCAGAGTTATCATTGATCATACGTATCTATCAGAGGTGTGACTGATCATACGTATCTATCAGAGTTATCATTGATCATAAGTATCTATCAGAGTTATCATTGATCATACGTATCTATCAGAGTTGTCACTGATCATACGTATCTATCAGAGTTATCAGATCATAAGTATCTATCAGAGTTATCATTGATCATAAGTTCTATCAGAGTTATCATTGATCATACATATCTATCAGAGTTGTCACTGATCATACGTATCTATCAGAGTTATCATTGATCATATGTATCTATCAGAGTTATCATTGATCATACGTATCTATTAGAGTTTTCATTGATCATATGTAGCTATCAGAATTGTCATTGATCATACGTATCTATCAGAGCTATCATTGATCATACGTATCTATCAGAGTTATCATCGATCATACGTATCTATCAGAGTTATCATTGATCATACGTATCTATCAGAGTTATCATTGATCATACGTATCTATCAGAGTTATCATTGATCATACGTATCTATCAGAGTTGTGACTGATCATACGTATCTATCAAAGTTATCATTGATCATATGTATCTATCAGAGTTATCATTGATCATACGTATCTATCAGAGTTATCATTGATCATACGTATCTATCAGGAGTTATCATTGATCATACGTATCTATCAGAGTTATCATTGATCATACGTATCTATCAGTTATCATTGATCATACGTATCTATCAAGTTATCATTGATCATACGTATCTATCAAGTTATCATTGATCATACGTATCTATCAGAGTTATCATTGATCATACGTATCTATCAGAGTTATCATTGATCATACGTATCTATCAAGTTGTGACATTGATCATACGTATCTATCAAGTTATCATTGATCATACGTATCTATCAGAGTTATCATTGATCATACGTATCTATCAGAGTTATCATTGATCATACGTATCTATCAGAGTTGTCACTGATCATACGTATCTATCAGTTATCATTGATCATACGTATCTATCAGAGTTATCATTGATCATACGTATCTATCAGAGTTGTCATTGATCATACGTATCTATCAGAGTTATCATTGATCATACGTATCTATCAGAGTTATCATTGATCATACGTATCTATCAGAGTTATCATTGATCATACGTATCTATCAGAGTTGTCATTGATCATACGTATCTATCAGAGTTATCATTGATCATACGTATCTATCAGAGTTATCATTGATCATAAATATCTATCAGAGTTATCATTGATCATATTTATCTATCAAGTTATCATTGATCATAATATCTATCAAGTTATCATTGATCATACGTTATCTATCAGAGTTATCATGATCATACGTATCTATCAAGTTATCATTGATCATACGTATCTATCAGAGTTATCATTGATCATACGTATCTATCAGAGTTATCACTGATCATACGTATCTATCAGAGTTATCATTGATCATACGTATCTATCAGAGTTATCATTGATCATACGTATCTATCAGAGTTGTCACTGATCATATTATCTATCAGAGTTATCATATCACGTATCTGATCATATCATACGTATCTATCAAGTTATCATTGATCATATATATCTATCAGAGTTATCACTGATCATACGTATCTATCAGAGTTATCATTGATCATAAATATCTATCAGAGTTATCATTGATCATACGTATCTATCAGAGTTATCACTTGATCATACGTATCTATCAGAGTTATCATTGATCATACATATCTATCAAGTTATCACTGATCATACGTATCTATCAGAGTTATCATTGATCATATGTATCTATCAGAGTTATCATTGATCATACGTATCTATCAAGTTATCATTGATCATACGTATCTATCAGTTATCATTGATCATTGATCTCTATCAGAGTTATCATTGATCATATTATCTATCACCATTGACTGATCATACGTATCTATCAGAGTTATCATTGATCATACGTATCTATCAAGAGTTATCATTGATCATATGTATCTATCAGAGTTAAATCATTGATCATACATATCTATCAAGAGTTATCATTGATCATACGTATCTATCAGAGTTATCATTGATCATATGTATCTATCAGAATTATCATTGATCATACATTCTATCAGAACTATCATTGATCATACGTATCTATCAGAGTTATCATTGATCATACGTATCTATCAGAGTTATCATTGATCATACGTATCTATCAGAGTTATCATTGATCATACGTATCTATATCAGAGTTGTCATTGATCATACGTATCTATCAGAGTTATCATTGATCATACGTATCTATCAGGTTATCATTGATCATACGTATCTATCTATCAGTTATCATTGATCATACGTATCTATCAGAGTTATCATTGATCATACGTATCTATCATTTTATCACTGATCATACGTATCTATCAGAGTTATCATTGATCATACGTATCTATCAAGTTATCATTGATCATACGTATCTATCAAAGTTATCATTGATCATACGTATCTATCAGAGTTGTCATTGATCATACGTATCTATCAGAGTTATCATTGATCATATATTATCTATCAGAGTTGTCATTGATCATACGTATCTATCAGGAGTTATCATTGATCATACGTTTTGTCTATCAGAGTTATCATTGATCATACGTATCTATCAGAGTTATCATTGATCATACGTATCTATCAGAGTTGTCATTGATCATACGTATCTATCAAGTTATTGTCACTGATCATACGTATCTATCAAGTTATCATTGATCATACATTTGCTATCAGAGTTATCATTGATCATACGTATCTATCAGAGTTGTCATTGATCATACGTATCTATCAGAGTTATCATTGATCATACGTATCTATCAGAGTTATCATTGATCATACGTTATCTATCAGAGTTGTCATTGATCATACGTATCTATCAAAGTTGTCATTGATCATACATATCTATCAGAGTTATCATTGATCATACGTATCTATCAGAGTTATCATTGATCATATGTATCTATCAGAGTTATCACTGATCATACGTATCTATCAGAGTTATCATTGATCATACATTATCTATCAGAGTTATCATTGATCATACGTATCTATCAGAGTTATCATTGATCATATTTATCTATCAGAGTTGTGACTGATCATACGTATCTATCAGAGTTGTGACATTTCATACGTATCTATCAGAGTTGTCACTGATCATACGTATCTATCAAAAATCATTGATCATGCATTTCTATCAGAGTTATCATTGATCATACGTATCTATCAGAGTTATCATTGATCATACGTATCTATCAGAGTTATCATTGATCATACGTTATCTATCAGAGTTGTGACTGATCATACGTATCTATCAAAGTTATCATTGATCATACTATCTATCAGATCATCATTGATCATACATCTATCAGAGTTATCATTGATCATATGTATCTATCAGAGTTGTCTGATCATACGTATCTATCAGTTATCATTGATCATACGTATCTATCAAAGTGTCATTGATCATACGTATCTATCAGAGTTATCATTGATCATATGAATCTATCAGAGTTATCATTGATCATACGTATCTATCAGAGTTATCATTGATCATACGTATCTATTAGAGTTATCATTGATCATACGTCTCTATCAGAGTTGTCATTGATCATATGTATCTATCACCATTGATCATACGTATCTATCAGAGTTATCATTGATCATACGTATCTATCAGAGTTATCATTGATCATACGTATCTATCAGAGTTATCATTGATCATACGTATCTATCAGAGTTATCATTGATCATACGTATCTATCAGAGTTATCATTGATCATATATGTATCTATCAGAATATCATTGATCATACGTTATCTATCAGAACTATCATTGATCATACATTATCTATCAGAGTTATCATCGATCATACGTATCTATCAGAGTTATCATTGATCATACGTATCTATCAGAGTTGTCACTGATCATACGTATCTATCAGAGTTATCATTGATCATACGTATCTATCAGAGTTGTCACTGATCATACATATCTATCAGAGTTGTCACTGATCATACGTATCTATCAGAGTTGTGACTGATCATATGTATCTATCAGTTATCATTGATCATACGTATTTATTAGAATTATCAATGATCATACGTATCTATCAGAGTTGTCATTGATCATACGTATCTATCAGAGTTGTCATTGATCATACGTATCTATCAGTTATCATTGATCATACGTATCTATCAGAGTTATCATTGATCATACGTATCTATCAGAGGTGTGACTGATCATACGTATCTATCAGTTATCATCGATCATACGTATCTATCGGAGTTATCATTGATCATACGTATCTATCAAAGTTGTCATTGATCATACGTATCTATCAGAGTTATCATTGATCATACGTATCTATCAGAGGTGTGACTGATCATACGTATCTATCAGAGCTATCAGATCATAAGTATCTATCAGAGTTATCATTGATCATACGTATCTATCAGATCAATCAGCTGACTGATCATACGTATCTATCAAGTTATCATCAGATCATATGTATCTATCAGTTATCATTGATCATACGTATCTATCTATCAGATATCATTGATCATACATATCTATCAGAGTTGTCACTGATCATACGTATCTATCAGAGTTATCATTGATCATATGTATCTATCAGAGTTATCATTGATCATATCTATTAGAGTTTTCATTGATCATATGTATCTATCAGAGTTGTCATTGATCATACGTATCTATCAGAGTTATCATTGATCATACGTATCTATCAAGTTATCATTGATCATACATATCTATCAGAGTTATCATTGATCATACATTATCTATCAGAGTTATCATTGATCATACGTATCTATCAAAGTTGTCACTGATCATACGTATCTATCAGAGTTATCATTGATCATACGTATCTATCAGTTATCATTGATCATACGTATCTATCAGAGTTGTGACTGATCATACGTATCTATCAGAGTTATCATTGATCATACGTATCTATCAGAGTTGTGACTGATCATACGTATCTATCAAAGTTATCATTGATCATACGTATCTATTAGAGTTATCATTGATCATACGTATCTATCAGAGTTATCATTGATCATACGTATCTATCAGAGTTATCATTGATCATACGTATCTATCAATTTGTGACTGATCATACGTATCTATCAGAGTTATCATTGATCATACGTATCTATCAGAGTTATCATTGATCATACGTACCTATCAGAGATGTCATTGATTATACGTATCTATCAGAGTTGTCATTGATCATACGTGTCTATCAGAGTTATCATTGATCATACGTATCTATCAGAGTTATCATTGATCATACGTATCTATCAGAGTTGTCATTGATTATACGTATCTATTAGAGTTATCATTGATCATACGTATCTATCAAGTTATCATCATCATAACAGCTATCAGAGTTATCATTGATCATACGTATCTATCAGAGTTATCATTGATCATACGTATCTATCAGAGTTATCATTGATCATATGTATCTATCAAGTTATCAATGATCATACGTATCTATCAGAGTTATCATTGATCATACGTATCTATCAGAGTTATCATTGATCATATGTATCTATCAGAGTTGTGACTGATCATACGTATCTATCAGAGTTTATCATTGATCATACGTATCTATCAGAGTTATCATTGATCATACGTATCTATCAGAATTATCATTGATCATACGTATCTATCAGAGTTATCATTGATCATACGTATCTATCAAGTTGTTGATCATTGATCATTGTCACTGATCATACGTATCTATCAGGTTATCATTGATCATACGTATCTATCAGAGGATCACTGATCATACGTATCTATCAGAGTTATCATTGATCATACGTATCTATCAGGTTATCATTGATCATACGTATCTATCAGAGTTATCATTGATCATACGTATCTATCAAGTTATCATTGATCATACGTATCTATCAGAGTTATCATTGATCATATGTATCTATCAGAGTTGTGACTGATCATACGTATCTATCAGAGTTATCATTGATCATATGTATCTATCAGAGTTATCATTGATCATACGTATCTATCAGAGTTGTCATTGATCATATGTATCTATCAGAGTTGTGATTGATCATACGTATCTATCAGAGTTGTCATTGATCATACGTATCTATCAGAGTTATCATTGATCATACGTATCTATCAGAGTTATCATTGATCATACATATCTATCAGAGTTATCATTGATCATACGTATCTATCAGAGTTATCATTGATCATATGTATCTATCAGAGTTATCATTGATCATACGTATCTATCAGAACTATCATTGATCATACGTATCTATCAGAGTTATCATTGATCATACGTATCTATCAGAGTTATCATTGATCATACGTATCTATCAGAGTTATCACTGATCATACGTATCTATCAGAGTTGTCACTGATCATACGTATCTATCAGAGTTGTCACTGATCATACATATCTATCAGAGTTGTCACTGATCATACGTATCTATCAGAGTTATCATTGATCATACGTATCTATCAAGTTATCATTGATCATACGTATCTATCAGAATTATCAATGATCATAAGTATCTATCAAAGTTATCATTGATCATACGTATCTATTCAGAGTTATCATTGATCATACGTATCTATCAGAATTATCATTGATCATAAGTATCCCAGGGTGTCATTGATCATACATTATCTATCAGAGTTATCATTGATCCCTACGTTCTCTATCAAAGTTATCATTGATCATAAGTGTCTATCAAGTTATCATTGATCATACGTGACTATCAGAGTTATCATTGATCATCAAGTTATCCCCATGTGATCTTGTCTATACAGTTTTATCATTTCATTGAATGTTTCTATCAGATTATCATTGATCATCAAGTTTATCTATCAAGACTGAATAGATCAATTATCTATCAGCCTTATCATTGATCATACGTATCTATCAACCCGGTTATCATTGATCATATTATCTATCAAGTTGTGATTTTGATCATACATTATCTATCTATCAAGGTGAGGTCATACTAATATCTATCAAGAGTTTTCATTGATCATACGTATCTATCAAATTCATCACTGATCATCTATATCTATCATCTTGTTATCATTTTTCATACGTATCTATCAGTTGTCATTGATCATACGATCTATCAAAGTTATCATTGATCATAGGTATCTATCATAGTTCCTTTGATCATTGATCATATCTCATATCTATCAGTTATCATTGATCATACGTATCTATCAGAGTTATCATTGATCATACGTATCTATCAGAGTTGTCATTGATCATACGTATCTATCAGTTATCATTGATCATACGTATCTATCAGAGTTATCATTGATCATACGTATCTATCAGAGTTGTCACTGATCATACGTATCTATCAGAGTTATCATTGATCATACGTATCTATCAGAGTTATCATTGATCATACGTATCTATCAGAGTTATCATTGATCATACGTATCTATCAGAGTTATCATTGATCATACGTATCTATCAGAGTTGTTACTGATCATACGTATCTATCAGAGTTATCATTGATCATAAGTATCTATCAGAGTTATCATTGGTCATAAGTTCTATCACAGATATCATTGATCATACATATCTATCAGAGTTGTCACTGATCATATGTATCTATCAGAGTTATCATTGATCATATGTATCTATCAGAGTCATCATTGATCATACGTATCTATTAGAGTTTTCATTGATCATATGTAGCTATCAGAATTGTCATTGATCATACGTATCTATCAGAGTTATCATTGATCATACGTATCTATCAGAGTTATCATCGATCATACGTATCTATCAGAGTTATCATTGATCATACGTATCTATCAGAGTTGTGACTGATCATACGTATCTATCAGAGTTATCATTGATCATACGTATCTATCAGAGTTATCACTGATCATACGTATCTATCAAAGTTATCATTGATCATACGTATCTATCAGAGTTATCATTGATCATACGTATCTATCAGAGTTATCATTGATCATACGTATCTATCAGAGTTATCACTGATCATACGTATCTATCAGAGTTATCATTGATCATACGTATCTATCAGAGTTGTGACTGATCATACGTATCTATCAAAGTTATCATTGATCATACGTATCTATCAGAGTTATCATTGATCATACGTATCTATCAGAGTTATCATTGATCATACGTATCTATCAGAGTTATCATTGATCATACGTATCTATCAAGTTATCACTGATCATACGTATCTATCAGAGTTATCATTGATCATACGTATCTATCAGAGTTATCATTGATCATACGTATCTATCAGAGTTGTCATTGATCATACGTATCTATCACCATCAATCATACGTACCTATCAGAGATATCATTAATCATACGTATCTATCAGAGTTGTCATTGATCATACGTATCTATCAGAGTTTTCATTGATCATACGTATCTATCAGAGTTGTCATTGATCATACGTATCTATCAGAGTTATCATTGATCATACGTATCTATCAGAGTTATCATTGATCATACGTATCTATCAGAGTTATCATTGATCATACGTATCTATCAGAGTTATCTGATCATACGTATCTATCAGAGTTATCACTGATCATACGTATCTATCAGAGTTATCACTGATCATACGTATCTATCAGAGTTGTGACTGATCATACGTATCTATCAGAGTTGTGACTGATCATATGTATCTGTCAGTTATCATTGATCATACGTATTTATTAGAATTATCAATGATCATACGTATCTATCAGAGATGTCATTGATCATACGTATCTATCAGAGTTGTCTTTGATCATACGTATCTATCAGTTATCATTGATCATACATATCTATTAGAGTTATCATTGATCATACGTATCTATCAGAGGTGTGACTGATCATACGTATCTATCAGTTATCATCGATCATACGTATCTATCGGAGTTATCATTGATCATACGTATCTATCGGAGTTGTCATTGATCATACGTATCTATCAGAGTTATCATTGATCATACGTATCTATCAGAGGTGTGACTGATCATACGTATCTATCAGAGCTATCAGATCATAAGTATCTATCAGAGTTATCATTGATCATACGTATCTATCAGAGGTGTTACTGATCATACGTATCTATCAGAGCTATCAGATCATAAGTATCTATCAGAGTTATCATTGGTCATAAGTTCTATCAGAGATATCATTGATCATACATATCTATCAGAGTTGTCACTGATCATACGTATCTATCAGAGTTATCATTGATCATATGTATCTATCAGAGTCATCATTGATCATACGTATGAATTAGAGTTTTCATTGATCATATGTAGCTATCAGAATTGTCATTGATCATACGTATCTATCAGAGCTATCATTGATCATATGTATCTATCAGAGTTATCATCGATCATACGTATCTATCAGAGTTATCATCGTTCATATGTATCTATCACAGTTATCATTGATTATACGTATCTATCAGAGTTGTGACTGATCATACGTATCTATCAGAGTTGTGACTGATCATACGTATCTATCAGAGTTGTGACTGATCATATGTATCTATCAGTTATCATTGATCATACATATTTATTAGAATTATCATTCATCATACATAACTATCAAAGTTGTTATTGATCATACGTATCTATCAGAGTTGTCATTGATCATACGTATCTATCAGTTATCATCGATCATACGTATCTTTCTGAGTTATCATTGGTCATAGGTATATATCAGAGTTGTGACTGATCATACGTATCTATCAGAGTTATCATTGATCATACGTATGTATCAGAGTTATCATCGATCATACGTACCTATCAGAGATGTCATTGATTATACGTATCTATCAGAGTTGTCATTGATCATACGTATCTATCAGAGTTATCATTGATCATACGTATCTATCAGAGTTAATATTGATCATACGTATCTATCAGAGTTGTCATTGATCATACGTATCTATCAGAGTTATCATTGATCATACGTATCTATCAGAGTTATCATTGATCATACGTATCTATCAGAGTTATCATTGATCATACGTATCTATCAGAGTGACTGATCATATGTATCTATCAAGTTATCATTGATCATACGTATCTATCAAGTTATCACTGATCATACGTATCTATCAATCATACGTTCAGATTGTGATGATCATACGTATCTATCAAGTTATCATTGATCATACATATCTATCAGAGTTATCACTGATCATACGTATCTATCAAGTTATCATTGATCATACGTATCTATCAGAGTTATCATTGATCATGATCTATCAGAGTATCTATCAAGTTATCATTTATCATTGATCATACGTATCTATCAGAGTTATCATTGATCATACGTATCTATCAGAGTTATCATTGATCATACGTATCTATCAGAGTTGTGACTGATCATACGTATCTATCAGAGTTATCATTGATCATACGTATCTATCAGAGTTATCATTGATCATACGTATCTATCAGAGTTATCATTGATCATACGTATCTATCAGAGTTATCATTGATCATATGTATCTATCAAGTTATCATTGATCATACGTATCTATCAGAGTTATCATTGATCATACGTATCTATCAGAGTTGTCATTGATCATACGTATCTATCAGAGTTATCATTGATCATATGTATCTATCAGAGTTGTGACTGATCATACGTATCTATCAGAGTTGTGACTGATCATATGTATCTATCAGTTATCATTGATCATACGTATTTATTAGAGTTATCAATGATCATACGTAACTATCAGAGTTGTTATTGATCATACGTATCTATCAGAGTTGTCATTGATCATACGTATCTATCAGAGTTGTGACTGATCATACGTATCTATCAGAGTTATCATCGATCATACGTATCTATCAGAGATATCATTGATCATACGTATCTATCAGAGTTGTGACTGATCATACGTATCTATCAGAGTTATCATTGATCATACGTATCTATCAGAGTTGTCACTGATCATACGTATCTATCAGAGTTATCATTGATCATACGTATCTATCAGAGGAGTGACTGATCATACGTATCTATCAGAGTTATCATTGATCATACGTATCTATCAGAGTTATCATTGATCATATGTATCTATCAGAGTTGTGACTGATCATACGTATCTATCAGAGGAGTGACTGATCATACGTATCTATCAGAAGTGTGACTGATCATACGTATATATCAGAGTTATCATTGATCATATGTATCTATCAGAGTTGTGACTGATCATACGTATCTATCAGTTATCATTGATCATACGTATCTATTAGAGTTATCATTGATCATACGTCTCTAACAGAGTTGTCATTGATCATATGTATCTATCACCATTGATCA
>CM072684.1:17089080-17112254 GCA_036884735.1 Huso huso | reverse complement strand
ATACGTATGATCAATGACAACTGATAGATACATATGATCAATGATAACTCTAATAGATACGTATGATCAATGACAACTCTGATAGATACGTATGATCAATGACAACGCTGATAGATACGTATGATCAATGATAACTCTGATAGATATGTATGATCGATGATAACTCTGATAGATACGTATGATCAATGACAATGCTGATAGATACGTATTATCAATCATAACTCTAATAGATACGTATGATCAATGATAACTTTGATAGATACGTATGATCAGTCACAACTCTGAAAGATACGTATGATCAATGATAACTCTAATAGATACGTAGGATCAATGATAACTGATAGATACATATGATCAGTCACAACTCTGATAGATACGTATGATCAGTCACAACGCTGATAGATACGTATGATCAGTCACAACTCTGATAGATACGTATGATCAGTGACAACTCTGGTAGATACTTATGATCAGTCAGAACTCTGATAGATACGTATGATCAATGATAACTCTGATAGATACGTATGATCGATGATAACTCTGATAGATACGTATGATCAATGATAACTCTGATAGATACTTATGATCAGTGACAACTCTGATAGATACGTATGATCAATGACAACTCTGATAGATACATATGATCAATGATAACTCTGATAGATACGTATGATCAATGACAACTCTGATAGATACGTATGATCAATGATAACTCTAATAGCTACGTATGATCAATGATAACTGTTAGATACGTACGATCAGTCTTAACTCTGATAGATACGTATGATCAATGACAACTCTGATAGATACGTATGATCAATGATAACTCTTATAGCTAAGTATGATCAATGATAACTGTTAGATACGCATTTATCGTCTTAACTCTGATAGATACGTATGATCAATGACAACTCTGATAGATACGTATAATCAGTCACAACTCTGATAGATACGTATGATCAGTCACAACTCTAATAGATACGTATGATCAATGATAACTCTGATAGATACGTATGATCAATGACAACTCTGATAGATACGTATGATCAGTGAAAACTCTGATAGATACGTATGATCAATGATAACCCTAATAGATACGTATGATCAATGATAACTCTAATAGCTACATATGATCAATGATAACTGTTAGATACGTACGATCAGTCTTAACTCTGATAGATACGTATGATCAATGACACCTCTGATAGATACGTATGATCAGTCACAACTCTGATAGATACGTATGATCAGTCACAACTCTGATAGATACGTATGATCAGTCACAACTCTGATAGATACATATGATCAATGATAACTCTGATAGATACGTATGATCAATGACAACTGATAGATACATATGATCAATGATAACTCTAATAGATACGTATGATCAATGACAACTCTGATAGATACGTATGATCAATGACAACGCTGATAGATACGTATTATCAATGATAACTCTGATAGATACTTATGATCAATGATAACTCTGATAGATACGTATGATCAATGACAATGCTGATAGATACGTATTATCAATCATAACTCTAATAGATACGTATGATCAGTCACAACTCTGACAGATACATATGATAAATGATAACTCTGATAGATACGTATGATCGATGATAACTCTGATAGATACGTATGATCAGTCTCTCCTGTGATAGATACGTATGATCAGTCACAACTGATAGATACGTATGATCAGTCACAACTCTGATAAATACGTATGATCAGTCACAACTCTGATAGATACGTATGATCAATGATAACTCTGATAGATACGTATGATCAATGATAACTCTGATAGATACGAATGATCAGTCACAACTCTGATAGATATGTATGATCAGTGACAACTCTGATAAATACTTATGATCAGTGACAACTCTGATAGATACGTATGATCAATGATAACTCTGATAGATACGAATGATTGATGCTAACTCTGATAGATACGTATGATCAGTCACACCTGATAGATACGTATGATCAGTGATAACTCTGATAGATACGTATGAACAGTCACAACTCTGATAGATACATATGATCAATGATAACTCTGATAGATACGTATGATCAATGATAACTCTGATAGATACGTATGATCAGTCACAACTCTGATAGATACGTATGATCAGTCACAACTCTGATAGATACATATGATCAATGATAACTCTGATAGATACGTATGATCAATGACAACTGAGGAAGCTAGATATGATCAATGATAACTCTAATAGATAATGTATGATCAATGACAACTCTGATAGATGCGATGATCAATGACTAAATGATAGATAGAATGATATCAATGATAACTCTGATAGATGGTCACGATGATCAATGATAACTCTGATAGATAATGCATGAATGACAATGCTGATAGATACGTATTATCAATCATAAATCCTAATAGATACGTATGATCAATGAGCAACTTTGATAGATATGTATGATCAGTCACAACTCTGAAAAGATACCTACATCACGATAAATCTAATAGATACGAGGGATCAATGATAACTGATAGATACATATGACTAGTCACAACTCTGATAGATACGGTGATCAGTCTGGCGGCTGATAGATACGCATGATCAGTCACAACTCTGATAGATACGTATGATCAGTGACAACTCTGGTAGATACTTTGCGATCAGTCGGAACTCTGATAGATAATGCGATCAATGACAACTTGATGGATAAGGCATATGATCAATGATAACTCTGATAGATACGTATGATCAATGACAACTCTGATAGATACGTATGATCAATGATAACTCTGATAGATACGTATGATCAGTCACAACTCTGATAGATACATATGATCAATGATAACTCTAATAGATACTTATGATCAGTGACAACTCTGATAGATACGTATGATCGATCATAACTCTGATAGATACGTATGATCAGTCACAACTCTGATAGATACATATGATCAATGATAACTCTGATAGATACGGATGATCGATGATAACTCTGATAGATACGTATGATCAGTCACTCCTGTGATAGATGCGTATGATCAGTCACAACTCTGATAGATACGTATGATCAGTCACAACTCTGATAGATACGTATGATCAGTCACAACTCTGATAGTTACGTATGATCAGTCACAACTCTGACAGATACGTATGATCAATGATAACTCTGATAGAACTTATGATCAATGATATCTCTGATAGATACGTATGATCTGATAACTCTGATACATACGTATGATCAGACACACCTCTGATAGATACGTATGATCAATGATAACTCTGATAGATACGTCTGATCATTGATAATTCTAATAAATACGTATGATCAATGATAACTGATAGATACATATGATCAGTCACAACTCTGATAGATACGTATGATCAGTCACAACTCTGATAGATATGTATGATCAGTCACAACTCTGATAGATACGCGAGACCAGTGACAACTCTGATAGATAATGTGCATGATCAGTGACAACTCTGATAGATACGTATGATCAGTCACAACTCTGATAGATACGTATGATCAATGATAACTCTGACAGATATGTATGATCGATGATAACTCTGATAGATACGTATGATCAATGATAACTCTGATAGATACGTATGATCAGTCTCTCCTGTGATAGATACGTATGATCAGTCACAACTCTGATAGATACGTATGATCAGTCACAACTCTGATAAATACGTATGATCAGTCACAACTCTGATAGATACGTATGATCAATGATAACTCTGATAGATACGTATGATCAATGATAACTCTGATAGATACGAATGATCAGTCACAACTCTGATAGATACGTATGATCAGTGACAACTCTGATAGATACTTATGATCAGTGACAACTCTGATAGATACGTATGATCAATGATAACTCTGATAGATACGTATGAACAGTCACAACTCTGATAGATACGTATGAACAGTCACAACTCTGATAGATACATATGATCAATGATAACTCTGATAGATACGTATGATCAATGATAACTCTAATAGATACGTAAATACTGATAACTCTGATACATACGTATGATCAGTCACACCTCTGATAGTTACGTATGATCATTGATAATTCTAATAAATACGTATGATCAATGATAACTGTTAGATACATATGATCAGTCACAACTCTGATAGATGCGTATGATCAGTCTCAACTCTGATAGATACGTATGATCAGTGACAACTCTGATAGATACGTATGATCGATCATAACTCTGATAGATACGTATGATCAGTCACAACTCTGATAGATACATATGATCAATGATAAATAGATAGATACGGATGATCGATGGATAACTCTGATAGATACGATGATCAGTCACTCCTGTGATAGATCGTATGATCAGTCACAACTCTGATAGATAATGCATGATCAGTCACAACTCTGATAGAATGCGCATGATCAGTCACAACTCTGATAGTTACGATGATCAAAGGTCACAACCTGACAGACAATGTATGATCAATGATAACTCTGATAGAACTTATGATCAATGATATCTCTGATAGATACGTATGATCTGATAACTCTGATACATACGTATGATCAGACACACCTCTGATAGATACGTATGATCAATGATAACTCTGATAGATACGTCTGATCATTGATAATTCTAATAAATACGTATGATCAATGATAACTGATAGATACATATGATCAGTCACAACTCTGATAGATACGTATGATCAGTCACAACTCTGATAGATATGTATGATCAGTCACAACTCTGATAGATACGTATGACCAGTGACAACTCTGATAGATACGTATGATCAGTGACAACTCTGATAGATACGTATGATCAGTCACAACTCTGATAGATACGTATGATCAATGATAACTCTGACAGATATGTATGATCGATGATAACTCTGATAGATACGTATGATCAATGATAACTCTGATAGATACGTATGATCAGTCACAACTCTGATAGATACGTATGATCAGTGATAGCTCTGATAGATATGTATGATCAGTCACAACTCTGATAGATACGTATGATCAGTGACAACTCTGATAGATACTTATGATCAGTGACAACTCTGATAGATACGTATGATCAATGAAAACTCTGATAGATACGTATGATCGATGCTAACTCTGATAGATACGTATGATCAGTCACACCTCTGATAGATACATATGATCAATGATAACTCTGATAGATACTGCAGAGGAACAGTCACAACTTCGATAGATAATGATGATCAATGATAACTCTGATAGATACGAATGATTGATGCTAACTCTGATAGATACGTATGATCAGTCACACCTCTGATAGATACGTATGATCAATGATAACTCTGATAGATACGTATGAACAGTCACAACTCTGATAGACATGTATGATCAAATGATAACTCTGATAGATATGCATGATCGATGATAACCTGATAGATAATGATGATCACGACAATGCCGATAGATACTTATTATCAATCATAATCTCTAATAGATAACGCATGATCAATGATAACTTTGATAGATACTTATGATCAGTCACAACTCTGGAAAGATACCTACATCAATGATAACTACAGATACTTAGGACAATGCATAACTGATAGATACATATGATCAGTCACAACCTGACAGATAATGCATGATCAAATGCTGGATAGATATTTATGATCAGTCACAACCTGATAGATATGTATGATCAGTGACAACTCTGGTAGATACTTATGATCAGTCAGAACTCTGATAGATATGTATGATCAATGATAACTCTGATAGATGCGCAGGATCGGCGGATAACTCTGATAGATAATGATGATCAATGATAACCTGATAGATACTATGATCAAAAGACAACTCTGATAGATACGTATGATCAATGACAATCTGATAGATACCTACATCAATGATAACTCTGATAGATACGATGATCAATGACAATCTCTGATAGATACGCATGATCAATGATAACTCTGATAGATACGTATGATCAGTCACACCTCTGATAGATACATATGATCAATACAATCAATAGATACTTATGATCAGTGACAACTTGATATAGATAATGTGATCGATCATAACTCTGATAGATACGCATGATCAGTCACAACTCTGACAGATACATATGATCAATGATAACTCTGATAGATACGGATGATGATGATAAACTCTGATAGATAATTATGATCAGTCACTCCTGTGATAGATGCGTATGATCAGTCACAACTCTGATAGATACGTATGATCAGTCACTCCTGTGATAGATACGAATGATCAGTCACAACTCTGATAGATACTATGATCAGTAACAACTCTGATAGATACGTATGACCAGTGACAACTCTGATAGATACGTATGATCAGTCACAACTCTGATAGATACGTATGATCAATGATAACTCTGACAGATACGTATGATCGATGATAACTCTGATAGATACGTATTATCAATGATAACTCTGATAGATACGTATAATCAATGATCACTCTGATAGATACGAATGATCAGTCACAACTCTGATAGATACGTATGATCAGTGACAACTCTGATAGATACTTATGATCAGTGACAACTCTGATAGATACGTATGATCAATGATAACTCTGATAGATACGTATGAACAGTTACAACTCTGATAGATACGTATGATCAATGATAACTCTGATAGATATGTATGATCGATGATAACTCTGATAGATACGTATGATCAGTCACAACTCTGACAGATACATATGATAAATGATAACTCTGATAGATACGTATGATCGATGATAACTCTGATAGATACGTATGATCAGTCTCTCCTGTGATAGATACGTATGATCAGTCACAACTCTGATAGATACGTATGATCAGTCACAACTCTGATAGATACATATGATCAATGATAACTCTAATAGATACTTATGATCAGTGACAACTCTGATAGATACGTATGATCGATCATAACTGTGATAGATACATATGATCAGTCACAACTCTGATAGATACATATGATCAATGATAACTCTGATAGATACGGATGATCGATGATAACTCTGATAGATACGTATGATCAGTCACTCCTGTGATAGATGCGTATGATCAATGATAACTCTGATAGAACTTATGATCAATGATATCTCTGATAGATACGTATGATCTGATAACTCTGATACATACGTATGATCAGACACACCTCTGATAGATACGTATGATCAATGATAACTCTGATAGATACGTCTGATCATTGATAATTCTAATAAATACGTATGATCAATGATAACTGATAGATACATATGATCAGTCACAACTCTGATAGATACGTATGATCACTGATAGCTCTGATAGATATGTATGATCTGTCACAACTCTGATAGATACGTATGATCAGTGACAACTCTGATAGATACTTATGATCAAAGTGACAACCGGACAGATACGTATGATCACGAAAACTCGGATAGAGGCGCACGATGATGGAGAGCTAACTCTGATAGATACGTGATGATCAGTCACCCTGTGATAGATAATGATCAGTCACAACTCTGATAGATACTAGATCAGTAACAACTCTGATAGATACGCATACCAGTGACAACCTGATAGATACCGCATGATCAGTCACAACTCTGATAGACACGTATGATCAATGATAACTCTGACAGATAACGCATGATCGATGATAACTCTGATAGATACGATGATCAATGATAACTCTGATAGATAGTTTTGGATCAGTCAAAACTCTGATAGATACGCAAATGATCAATGATAACTCTGATAGAATACGAATGATCAGTCACAACTCCTGATAGATAATGATCAGTGACAACTCTGATAGATACTTATGATCAGTGACAACTCTGATAGATATGTATGATCAATGATAACTCTGATAGATACGTATGAACAGTTACAACTCTGATAGATACGTATGATCAATGATAACTCTGATAGATATGTATGATCGATGATAACTCTGATAGATACGTATGATCAGTCACAACTCTGACAGATACATATGATAAATGATAACTCTGATAGATAATCGCAGGACGAGCGATGATAACTCTGATAGATCATGTATGATCAGTCTCTCCTGTGATAGATACGTCTGATCAGTCACAACTCTGATAGATACGTATGATCAGTCACAACTCTGATAAATACGTATGATCAGTCACAACTCTGATAGATACGTATGATCAATGATAACTCTGATAGATCCGTATGAACAATGATAACTCTGATAGATACGAATGATCAGTCACAACTCTGATAGATACGTATGATCAGTGACAACTCTGATAGATACTTATGATCAGTGACAACTCTGATAGATACGTATGATCAATGATAACTCTGATAGAACTTATGATCAATGATATCTCTGATAGATACGTATGATCTGATAACTCTGATACATACGTATGATCAGACACACCTCTGATAGATACGTATGATCAATGATAACTGTGATAGAGACGTCTGATCATTGATAATTCTAATAAATACGTATGATCAATGATAACTGATAGATACATATGATCAGTCACAACTCTGATAGATACGTATGATCAGTCACAACTCTGATAGATATGTATGATCAGTCACAACTCTGATAGATCACGTTATGACCAGGACAACTCTGATAGATATGTATGATCAGTGACAACTCTGATAGATCGTATGATCGGTCACAACTCTGATGAATACGTTATGATCAATATTAACTCTGATGAATATTTATGATCGATGATAACTCTGATAGATACGTATGATCAATGACAATGCTGATAGATACGTATTATCAATCATAACTCTAATAGATACGTATGATCAATGATAACTTTGATAGAATATGTTATGATCAGTCACAACTCTGAAAGATACCTATGATCAATGATAACTCCTAGATCGTAGGATCAATGATAACTGATAGATACATATGATCAGTCACAACTCTGATAGACACGCATGATCAGTCACAACGCTGATATACGTATGATCAGTCACAACTTCCGATAGATAATGAGGATCAGTGACAACTTCGGTAGATAATACTTATGACGTCAGGAACTCTGATAGATACGTATGATCACGATAATCGATAGAACTCTGATGGTAACGTATGATCAATGATAACTCTTTATAGACATTATGATCAATGACAACTCAGATGAAGTGCGGTTCCGGTACCTGATAGATACGATTATAAAATGACCCCACCATCACCTACAGAAACTTTTACCTTATGAAAGGCAGAATGTAATTAATCCAGTGAGTCCTACAAACTGTAGGGCCTCGAACATGACATGGTGTCAGAAGTAAAGCAGGCCACTCTACCTCCTCCAGATGAAAAAAAAAAAAGTTTTTTTTTTTTTTTACTTTTTCTTTCTCTCTCTCGAGATGTGAGCACATAAATAAAAACCAAACCTTCAGTGCAACAAGGACTAGTACAGCACACCACCACGGTCCACCCAATAAGCCAGCAACCTGGAAAGGACGACAACACCAGAATAGGACCAGACTAAGACGACAGCAATCAGGGACCAGCCTACAACTCGCAGACGCTGTATCCAGCTGTTTCATCCACAATTGTCTAAGGTCCACACCGGAGACAAGCATCGTGGAGCCGCACCTGACAACATCTAACCACAGCCCAGCTCAGACGTGAAACCAGCAACGGGATTTAGATACAGAAAGGACACTCCATCATCACGGACTAAATCGAACAGTGTATCCCTATGTGAGTTTTCAGATATCGTATTTGAGAACTGGTGTTGAAAGATAAAGTGCTTAGACTACACGTAGTTTTGATTGTTAACCCAAAATGGAACAACAGCACCTCCCCTGCCTTAGAAACTAAGGGAACTTACCGAAAACTGGAAACGATGCAAACAGCGATTCGAAATATATTCAGCTGCGCTAGAACGAAACAAAATATCTGACGTAATTCAAGTTACACCATTTTACACATGTTAGACAAGATGGTCTTGACATACAATGGCTGGAACATTTTGTTTGCAGACCCGACTAAACAGAGGAAGCGGGCGAGGTGCTAGGCGTGCCTGAAAGCATACCAGAGCTGAAAGCAATGAAATATTCGAACGACACCAATTCTGGGCCCATCGGTGGTCAGAATCACATACCAGGACAACCTAGACTGAACTCAGGTGTGCTAAAATTGTGGTTTCGCACCACTGCAGATACAATGATGAGGGACAAAATAGTGTTCAGCATAACGGATTCCTTGCTCAAAGAGAAACTGCTCACTGGATTTAACATTATTGAAAGCAATAGACATATGCAGGGCCGTGAGATCTCGCAGGACACAACAAAATAATGCTGGAGGGTCAGATCTCTCAGGCTGTACGACACTGCAGCACAAACGCCGGATGGTGTAGACTCCAGCCGTGAGATCATTTCTAGACAGAAACCGACACGGCAATAGCCTCAAAAAATTCCGTGGTAACCGCGGCAAACACACAAACCCCGAGTACATGCCCTCCGCAGATGGATTAACATGTAGAACGTGCAACAAAAGGAATCATTTTGCGATCAGTGTAGGTGACCTACTGGTAGAACACTACACACGTCAATGAGGTTTTCATTGGAACTTTGGCCAGATTCAAAACGGATACAAACACACACTGCGACAAGATCAATGGAACAAACTCGCAGTCCAAAATAAAATATTGAGTTTAAAATTGACACAGTATATGACACTATATGAGGCATGGTTTGCAAACAAACTGAACATACAACCAACGTTAACAGCTTATGGAGGCCCGAAATAAAGCCCCATGGTACGCGGAGCTAGATGTCAAAAACGGGACAACACTGTACACTTATTACTCATTCTTTGTCACCAGTGTGTCAGATACACCCATTCTTGGCAGAGACGATGCACGTTTCTAGACCTAAAAGATAGTACTTAGCATTGACAATCAGGCTGACATCACGAGAACAGGATGCTGAAAGAGTACAATGATATTTTTGATGACCTGGGCAGTTCCCAGGTACCCACCATCTATGTAGAACCACAGTAGTACACTCCGATCACAAGCTCCCTGAGGCAATATTCCACAAATCAATGGCACAACCTCGCAATATTTACAGCGCATGTTGTTACAATTGCAAAAATACGATCTGTCAATAGCTTATGTCCCGGGTCAAAGGTAGTCAATATGATCTTCTGTCCAGGGCTTTCCATGAGACAGTACAGAATGGAAATATGAGCAGTTTGAAGACAGAGTTATCACAGCATACAAAAGTGTTTAATACAGATAATTTGTTTGACAAAACACGTGAAGAAACAGACAAAGACCCTCAGCTCACCGTGAAGTAAAGAAACTGTTGACTAGTGCTCGGCCAGACAGGCTGTCCAAACCTATCCATTTGCCAAAACCATTTTGGTCAATCAAGCATCTACTGCTAGTTCAAGACGGAGTGGTACTGTTCGTGATAGAGTGGTAATCTTATTAAATTTAGAACATTGATGTTAGAGAGATTGCATGTAGTACATCAAGGTGTCAATAGAACCAAGGCATGCTCGAGTACATGTTCTGGCCCAACATGGGTGCTGACATAGAATTATGCATTCAACAATGTGACTCCATGCCAGGCACTGTTTGGCCAACCACAAGAGCCGCCTTATTAACCACAAATATTCCTGGGAAATTTGCTGGGTTGATGATATTTCATTTTAACTCACAGCTACCTAGTAGTTGTGGATTACCATTCAAATTTGGAACCAGCAGCCAGACAAAAACAGGTAACAGTAATAGGTACTGAGTTATTTTTGCAAGACATACTCCTATGTAGTAGTGGTAACATGCCTTTGTAAGCAAGGAAACAATCTGATGGCTGCTGAATGGGGGTTTACAGGATTAGTCACCCAGTCCCAACTATACTTAAAGTAACGGGCTTAGGCTGAGCATACCATACAAACTGTCACATGTGTTAGAAAAGGCTATGCGATCCGCACTGATCCCCATTTGGCTGTTCTACCTTCGCACACTCCAATCTCTATGAAGTACTTCCTGCATGAAGCTGCTCATGGGCAGGGTCTTGCGAGGGGTCATTCCTGTGATGTCACGCAAACTGAAACCGTGTGTAGCACGCGTCACAAAACAAAGTTGGCCAAACAGCAACTTAAGCAGAAAGCTTATTACATAGGTTTGCTGTAACCTCTGAAAACCATCCAGCGCAGGGGATCCAGTACATCAGAGACTAAGGGTGGTTCCCGCCACAGTTCGTACGTTCGCAGGAGCCCAGGTCCATGATGTTAAAATCAGTTCGCAGTGGTATATAGACGAACAGGAGGCAATTTGGAGAGTCGACCACAGTGAAACGGCTAGTGACCTCTCTAAGGCCTCATCTGTGGTTTCTATTCCTGACATTGTTCCTGTGTCTAATGCTGAAATGATGATGTTTTTGTTGATGTTTCACAAAATGTTCCTCATATTTCTGTGGCAAGCTGGAGCTGAAGTTACAGCTACCAGGTCTGGCAGACAAGTGGTCCTGCCAAGTCGCTACAACGACTACTTATGTAAAAAGTAATTGTAAAAAATATAAAATAAAAATAAGCTGAAAAAAGGGGATGTCACATAATGCATTATGCATCATAGTTGAGCTGCGGCCACTATGCAGGACGCAACGTGCTGTTGGCCAATAGATTGGGACGGATATGTTCGATTTGTATGCAGCTGCTACATGACTCCGCTAATAAAACTTGAGGTATTGTCTGTGTTACACCTGTCCGAGTCGTAGTTCCAGAGCAACGTTTACTTTATAGAGATTATATGATCTCAGAAGACTCAATGAGACCAGACGAAAGAAACGCAGCCTAATTAATCCAGTGAGTCTCATGTAAACTGTAGGCCTCGAACATGACAAGTATATTAAAGCGTCTTATATAGTATTTAATTAGCTATAGGTATTCATTTGCACAATTGTGTTTATATTAATGTGTTCTACAGCTGTACAAAGTTTTACATCACCCCATAGAATTAACTAATTTTGCTTCAAAAAGTTAAATGAACTCCTGAAAAATGCGTTACGCTAATATATTGAATTACATACCCGAAGTTTATACATTAATAAAAAATGGCACAAATTGAAAAATGTAACATGAATTAGAAAATGATCCAATACAGTCAACCAATCAGCTTCCAGCTCTAGAAGTTTTAATCAAGCGATAGAGCCCGTCGATGGAGGTCATCTACCACACGTGTAGAGCACGTGACGAGGGCTCTATCGCTATTAAAACGATTTGTTTATTTATTTTCTCCTGGTTACTTTTTAAAATCTATATTTACCTTGAACTTCTGACATTACCGGGAACCTTCCGCTTGAGGAAAATAGTCCCAACATAATTAGAATCGAAAACTATTAACACGAGAGAAAATGTTTTATTATTATTATTATTATTATTATTTGGCTAAAATATTTATTTAGCTGGAGTCTTGCTTATTTGGTTATAATTTATCGAGACATTGCCAGATAAATTAATTGTACAATTGTTGAATAGTCTGTGTGGTATAGAGTCAGACTCTAAACCAGTGTTGCAAGTCCACAGGAAAAACACGCTGTAACCCATGTTAGAGTATGGGTGTTATGCAAATCCCAACCCGCGACTTCAAAACAAGCCCATTCCCGCTTATTATCACGACTTGGCAACTGTGTTAAAACTTTAAGCTGGAGGCGGGGCGTCATTCAAGCTGGCAGGAGTGGATTATTGGTGCAGTAAGAACTGAAACAGGGTTGGCAGTTTGACTGGCTGTTTGTTTGATCCAGCTGATGACAGAATTGTGGACCAATTGTGTTTTCCTGTTGATTGCTGTCCAGCTGTGAATTGAGCTCACGGCAAGTCCTGTCAAACATGATTTCTTTGTCTCTAGACCAGCATCAGGAAGAAACTGAAATATATGTTTTATGTAGTGACACTGACCATTTAGTTTGTTGTCTTGTTCTTAGTTCATTTTTCTGCAGTTCCAAGTTTTGAAGCTCATGTTCCTGTACGTTGATACTTCTTCTTTATTAGTTTTAGTACTGGGATTGTTGCTGCTTTGTTCCAGCTACTGTTTGTAGTCTGCAGGATGGCAAATTCATCACCCAGTATTGATAGTTTCTGAATAAATCAAAATTGACATCTGCGATATCAATGTTTACAGCTTTTCATGTTAAGTATGTAGATTAGAATGCAGGGAAAAGTTGGTATTTATGAACCGATTGATTTCAAATTTAATTCAGTTACACTTCAACATTCCAGCGGGCATCTATGCGTTGTAGCCTGCTAGATCTGAAGCGATTGGCTGTTCACACCAATCGTTTTCAATAGACGGTAGACGCTCACTGGAACGCCCCAGAAACCAACCGAATCAAATTTAAAATCAATCCGTATACCAGCTTTTACAAATTATATTTGTGCTTACAGTTAAACTGACAACATGACAAACTGCCTAAACTCTGAATCTATTTATGTACAGACATACAAATTTGGCACTTACAGCTCATTGAAATAATGCTTCATTCCTCCCGAAAAGTGATGAAATTAAAGCTATTTATCATGTATACTTGCATGCCTTTGTACACAGAATAAAGCAAAGAAGCTGTGAAAAGAGATGAATTATTATTATTCTACAAAAGATATTCTAAATGGCTCACACATTTGTTGGTACCCTTAGAAAGATAATAAATAATTGGATTATAGTGATATTTCAAACTACCGGTTTTTAATTAGTATCTCGTTATGTCTCCCCAATCTTGTAATCAGTCATTCAGCCTATTTAAATGTGGAGAAAAGAATAATGTTGTCGTATCATTGTGCACCACACTGAATATGAATTAGAGAGCTAAAGAGAGAGTTGTCTGAGGAGATCAGAAAGACACACAGACAAGCATGGTAATAAAGGCTACAAGACCATCTCAAGCAGCTGATGTTCCTGTGACAACAGTTAAATATTATTAAGAAAGTTTATGTCCAGGAACTGTAGCCAACTCCTGTATGCCGCCGCAGAGTGAAAATCGACCAGATTGAAACAGAAGGAGAAAAGCGTAATGGTAGAAAGAACCGGGCGACAACTGCCAAAGAGATGCGTTGAACTCAAGGTGAAGGCATGCCGTTTCGATCGCATCATCCGTCGCTTGAGCGAAAGTGGGCCCATGGAAGAAGACCCAGAGGATCGGTTTTGAAAGAAAAACATAAAAAGCCAGACTGAATTTGCTAAATGCATACGACAAGCCAACTTGGGAATGGTCTCGAATAAGATGAGTCAAACTGGAGCTTTTTGGCAAGTCACATCAGCCAGAACAAGCAGATGAAAAATGAAGCTTGCAGAAAAAGAACACCATACCTACAGTGAAACATGGAGGAGGCTCGTTATGTTTTTGGGGTTGCTTTACGGTGCCTGGCACAGGGTGCCTTAAATCTGTAGGTACAATGAAATCTCAAGACTATCAAGGCATTCTGGAGCGAAACGTACTGCCCAGTGTCAGAAAGCTCTGTCTCAGTCAAGTAGGTCGTGGGTCCTCCCAACAGATAATGACCCAAAACACACAGCTAAAAGTACCAAGAATGGATAAGAACAAAACATTGACTATTCTGAAGTACCCTATGAGTCCTGATCTGAACTTATCAACATCTATGGAAAGAGCTGAAACTTGCAGTCTGGAGAAGGCACCCATCAAACCTGAGACAGCTGACAGTTTGCTCAGGAAGAGGGCCAAACTACCTGTTAACAGGTACAGAAGTCTCATTGAGATGAAAACGTTTGATTGTGTGATTGGCCTCTAAAGGTTGCAACAAAATACAGTTAGCGTCCCATCATTTTGTCCATGCATTTCATTTGTTTTATTTACAATATTATGTTGAATAAAAAATCAAAAGCAAAGTCTGATTTAATAATATGGAATAAACAATGGTGGATGCCACTACTTTTTGTCAGTTTCGTTATTTGCAGAGAAAATTGTGCATTCTTCTGCTTTTGTGGAGGGGTACCAACAACTGGAGCACGCCTGCACATTTCGGCTTGATTTGGCAAGAATCAATACCGGAGTGGTAAATTTACCACCTCACCATACACCTGGATCCAGCAACTGCTACAAAACCCTAGTGCTAAGGCAATAATACAGCAAAAGGCATGTATCAGAGAATGAGCTGAAAACCTAGAACTGCAAAAGAAATGAACTAAGAACAAGACAACAAACCAAGAGGTCAGTATCTGTTTTAAGAACTGCTAGCTGAAAGCATTGATACTGAATTTGTAAATCATACTGTACTGAACGTAGTGACTAGACAGTAAGTTATGCTCTGTAAGGAACAAAAGGAAATGAGTATAATGTGCAGAGTTAATGGGCATCTAATAATCCTCCTCACAGTAGAAAGACAAAGACTTATAATGATTTAGCTTCAGCAAACAATGTTTTTATCAGAATGATTAAAAAGATGCACAGGAAGGAAAGGCAAATCTAAAAGCATGAATCTATTCCAAATCTGATCTAGAGAAACTTAAATCATCTGGCATCTTGAACATCAGTGAACCAAGGGGGCTTCTGTATAAAGTGTGTTCGATACAGTTACACTCTGCCCGCCATGGCAGAGAAGGTCTGTAAGAGCTGCCTGCAAACGCCTTCAAAATCAATACTGATGAAAATGGCAAGATATGCCACCCTGACTCATAACGAACCCACAAAAACACTCTGATGTAAATTCAAAGGAAATACATCTCTGCTTAGAGGCTGTATGTTTGAAAAGCCTGGTGACCAATGCCTAATACAATTCTCATTAAACACCACTCTAAAATGCCTTCAACCACCATGTTTCTACCTTCAGCCAAAGCCTTCTCCTGAAATGCTGCCACACAACCCACGGTATATCTACAAACCACTGGGAAAACATGGCAATTTAATGACTACCATCAGTGAAATAAGCCAATCACCAAAAGGTACACAAATCAGGAGAGCAACAGCCGTTCAACTTATCTGACGCTATCTGAGACAAGAGAAATCATGTCTGCAGGATAACTACAACGGCGCGGCTCAATTCTCAGCTATTGGACAGCAAATGTTCACAAAACACAATTATTCAACATTGTCCTCGGCTGGATCTCCAAACAGCACCCAAAACCAACCAATCAAGCAGTGGATCCGGTTCCTCGTCACTCCCGCATCAGCCAATCTACTCCCTGTTCAGGGACTGCTGCGCTCATTTCTCAGGCAATGTCCAGATTAAAAGAGGTTTAAACCGCAATAACGCTACAAAAAGTAAAAATCAGATTAATTGGAAAACTAATTGCTTTTTCCTTTATATGTATGTCATCCTTGTTTTTTATTTAAAAACCAGGACTATTTCTTAGAACGTCTTTACTCAGCTGAAAGGTACCCGCGAAATAAGTACAAGTTCAAGGTAAATCCAGGTTTCAAGGTGTTTTTTCAAAGAAAACAATGGCAAGTAATTTTTCATTGAAGATAGGTCCTCTGACAGATGGCTCTACCGTGGCTCGGGACGCATAACTCCCGCTATGTGTCAATTATCACACAGTAGAGCTATCATCGACGGTACTATCGCTAAATACTGTACTATTATTATGGCTTCTGGCATAATTTATATCATTTTGTGTTTCTTTTGATTACATGATGTTAAATCAGAAAGATACTAACTTATGATTTTTTTTTAATTATGTCTCAATCCTAAAAATTTAGTAGAGATAACGGTAATTTAATTTGCAGTTATATAGCTGTACACCACTCAGTGTGTCTACAGTCCAGGAGTTATTCTTATGTCGCGAAGAGTTAGTGACTGGATCTTTTTTCACAGACACTGCAAATAAATTCATTGCTAAGAGCACGCGACGATTTAAAAACAAACTATTTCCAAAACGCTGATAATATTCATAAATACAAATATTTACAATGGAAGTACAGTTTGATTTCTAAATTTTTATTGTGTGAGAATATTTTAAAAGAGGAGTTTCTGTGCCGGGTCTGAAGAATAATGCTCTTGTGTCCAGCCAGGCTCACCATGGAAGAGAGATGCCAAGCAAAGGTAAAAGATTAATGCAGTTAGGGAGCTACAGCTTATTTATAGAAAATAGAAAATTAAACAGATAGCAGCATGACATGTCAAAAGGTGGTTTAGAGTAGAAGGCCTTGGCAGGGCTGTATCAAGGGCTGAGAGAGAGCAGAGTTTACTTTAATATTACTGTGGGCACATGTGACAGGAGTATGAAGGCTCTCTTGGCAGGGGCTTGCATTGAGGGCCATAGAGAGTGAGCTCGCATCTTTACATTACTGTAAAACAGCCTGTCATGGTTTAGAGTAGGAAGGCCTGGCAGGGCTGTAAATGGCAACAGAGCAGAGCTCATTTAATATTACTCAAGGGGCCTGTTATGATTCTGTATGACATTCATTTTCTTATGCTAAATAATGGCGTTGCAATATTGTGACCCGGATGGCTTAAGTGGGTGACCAGACCAGGAAATTAATGGACTCCCACAGGATCAGGTATGAAAGCCGCCTGCTTGCACGCTTTTAATAATAAAAGGCCTGAACAAACGAAACACTTTTTACAAAACAAACGGCATTACTAATAAAAACAGACAGACAAAAACATTAAACTGTCAAACACTAAATACAACAAGTATCACTGGTATTAAGCCATCACGATTAGCAATTTTTATTATTCTTTTAGTTTCTTTTGTTACCAGATTTTTAAATATACAGGGGGCGGGGTGTGCCCACACAAATACACATAATACAGGGTAAAAACATCACAAATATAATACATAGGACGGGAAGGCCTAACACAACATAATACACAGGGGTGGGGTGCCCATCACAACTATAATACACACACAGGGATGGATATCTATCACAAACATAATATATAATAGGACGTAAAACGATCACAAATATACACCATCACAATATAATACACAGGATAAAAGCGCCCATCACAAACACAATACACTACCACAAATACAATACACACAGGACGGATGCGCCCATCACAAATACAATATAATTATCATAAATATAATATAATAGGACGGTATGCCTATCACAAATATAATAATAGGCGGAAAAGGCCCATCAAATATTAATATATTATAGGGTATATTCATAAATAATATTAGGATCGGAAGTACCATCATAAATACAATACACTATCACAACATAATACATATAGGGATAGGGTAATCTATCACAAATATAATACATATTAGGCGGATGCGCCCATCATAAATACACATACATACAGGGACGGAAAATTTATCACAATACATATATAGGCGGATATGTTCATCATAAATATATACACAGGGATAAAATGTATCATAAATATAATACACTATCATAAATATAATACACATAGGACGGGCGCCCAACACAAATATATATTATAGAAGGATGTTATCGAATACAAATACACACAGGGACGGGTAGCATTTATCACAATATAATAATTATCATAAATATAATACACAGGACGGGTGCGCCCATCATAAATAATATAATATTAGGCAGGGTGCGCCCATCACAAATATAATATACCAATACAAATATAATACACACAGGGACAGGTGCACTGTATCACAAATACACACACATAGGACAGGGTGTACCTATCACAATATAATATTATAGGGCGGGTATATTCCATCACAAATATATTATATTAGGTAGGTAAGCCCATCATAAATATAATATACTATCATAAATAATAATAATATTAGGGATTGGAAGGCCCATCACAATATAATATACATAGGCGGGTGTTTATCATAAATATAATATATATTAATAGGCAGTAGGGCCTAGATCAGTTAATATAAATATAAATAATATATAGGATAGGTGCATCTATCAAACATAATATTGATAGGACAGGTGTTAATTTATCATAAATATAATACATATAGGCGGTGCGCCCATCATAAATATAATATAATATAGGGTAGGTATAATATCACAAATATAATACACTATCAGTTAAATATAATATAATATAGGATAGGAAAACATCATAATATAATATACCTATCACAAATATAATAATATAGGACAGGGTGCACTCATCATAAATATAATATACAGGGGCGGGTGCGCCCATCACAAATATACACAGGGACAAAGCCTATCACAAATATAATATACTATCATAAATACAATACACATAGGACAGGTGCACTCCATCAAATATACACACAGGGACGGGTGCTACCCATCACAAATAATATTAATTATCACACATAATACACAGGGACAGGGTGCGCCCATCACAAATAAGAAATATAACATAAGAAAGTTTACAAACGAGAGGAGGCCATTCATCATCTTGCTCGTTTATTAAAAGAAGTTTATTGATCCAGAATCTCATCAAGCAGCTTCTTTGAAGGATCCTAGGGTGTCATTTCAAATACACATTGGGAGTTGGTTCCAGACCACAATTGTGTAAAAAGGCCTATTTTTCTGCCCAATGCCCCTTTATCTAATTCATTTATGAATTCTGGTCCTTTTTTCTTTTTCAAGTCAAAGAAGTCCCTGGGTTGACATTGTTCACTCTTTTGTGGGATTTTAAATGTTGAATCAGATCGTCACAGAATTTCTTTGTCTTAAGACTGAATAGATCTAATTTTTAGCCTGTCTGCATACGATATGCCTTTAAAAACCCGGATAATTTAAGGTTTTCTTGCAATTTTCTAGAGCAGCAATATCCTTTGTAACGAGGTGACTAGAACTGAAACACACATTCAGGTGAGGTCTACTAATGCATTGTAGAGTTTTAACATTACTTCCTTGATTTAATTCAACACTTCTCAACATATCCAAGCATCTTGTTAGCCCTTTATAGCTTCCTCACATTGTCTAGATGAAGACATTTCTGAGTCAATATAAACTCCTCAGTCTTTTTCATAGTTCCTCTTCACTTACCATCTCCTCAAATGAGTTTATAATGAACATTTTATTCCATGCAAATACTTTACACTTTCTCTATTAAATTTCATTTGCCATGTGTCTGCCCAATTTTGAATGGCGGTCTAGATCATTTGAATGACCTTGCCTAACAGTGTCTGCTACCTCCTATTTTGTGTCTGCCTGTAAATTTAATGGAGTTTTGCCATATCAGAGTTCCAAACCATTAATGTAGATTAGAATAGTAGGGTGGGGGATAGAGGACCACATTGATCCTCGGTACACCACTGGGTTACCTCACCCATTGAGGTTTCTCTAATCGTACTTTGCTTTCTACCCACAACTACCTCAATCCATGCATGCATTTTGAATCCTACTGTTTCAGTTTGAGAATTAATCTGCAATTTTGTCAAAAGCCGGAAATCTAAATAGACCGCGTCAGAGTGCTTTGCAGTTGTCCATTTTCAATATGTTGCATCCTCAAAAGCCGGTGAAAGAAGGATATGATCTCCCTTTCCTAAAACCATGCTGGCTGTCACCCAGGATATTGTTACCATATAGGTAATTTTCCATTTTGGATCTTATTATAGTTTCCATAAGCTACATAATAGAAGTCAGCTATTGGTCTGTAGTTACCTGGTTTAGTTTTTGTCTCCCTTGCAGATCGGTATTACGTTTGTTATTTTCCAGTCTGTCGGTGCCAACCCTGTGTCAAGAGACTGCCAGGTTGATCTTGGTTAGCGGGTTTGTAACAACTTCTTTTCATTTTGATACTATTGGGAGGATCTCATCCGCCCAGGGGATTGTTTATTTTAAGAGCTCCTTTTAACACTTCTGCCCTGTTATGCTAAAGTTATTTTAAAACTGGATAGGAAATATATTTGTTGGCTGTAAGCATGTTGTCCTGTCCTTTGTAAAAAAATCTGTGAAAAGTAATCATTTAATATATTGCTATTTTTTTTTTTTCTTCATCTATGATTTTGCCATTTAGCCCTTTAGATATTTAACCTCCTTTTGAATGTTCTCGTTATATATTGGAAAAACATTTTAATTGGTTTTAGCTCTAGCAATATTGATTAGCATTCTTGGCCTTCTAACTTCCTTTTGACTTGTGTTTGCAGTCTCAAGTACTCTTCTGTGTGCTTTGTTTTTGTCCCTTTAAACGCTCTGTAAAGTGCCTTTTTTCGCTGAATATTTTTTTAAATTGATCTATTAAACCATTTTGGCCATTTTGTTTTAGATTTAGATTTGTCTACTTTTGGGATGGTAATTGTTTCAGCTCTAGTACTACATTTTAAGACAGCCACCTTTGTTCTGTGGATGTTTTCTATTTACCTAACTACTTCTGTTAGTCTCCGTTTCATACCTTCATAGTTTTCCGTTTTTCAAATTAAACTTAGCTTGAAGTCATTACTTTTAGTTTTAAAAAAATATTTCAAAATGAGACCATAGGGTCTGAGTTTACATAATGTGTCTTCGACCTCTGGTTTAGTTATTCTGCCTCATTATTTGAAAGACTAAATCAAGGCATGCTCTCCTCTAGTCGGTGCCTTGACAAATTATGCTTAGGAAGCAGTCATTTGTCATTTTACCATTTCAATTTCGTCTGGTCAGCCCCCCATTGGGTTTTCCTATTTTATACAGGGAAGTTGAAATCATTAGTATGGCTTTCCCTTTCTACACGCATTTCTAATGTCAATAGCCAACAGATTATTTTGTCTAGCCTGAATTTGGCGTCTATAGCATGCTCCTATTATTATGCCCTTGAATTTGTGTCCATTATTCTGACCCATATTGATTCTGCATTGTTTTCTTTGTCCTGATTAACACCTGGGTCATTATTTCTATGTATAGCGCTACCTCTCGCCTCTTCTGTCCTGGGTTTGTCTTTCTATACAGTGTGTACCCACCGATAATATATTCGCCTCCATCACTCTTGTACGTAACCAAGTTTCCGTAACACCTATCACATCGTAGTTACTTGTTAGTGCAGTAGTCAAGTTCTAACATTTTGTTTTGAGACTTCTAGCATTAAGATAAATATTTAATAGTGGTCTTACCTGAGTTAAGTTAGTTCTTTGTTTTGATGTGTCTCCTTCATTTTTTGTTTTCCCCTTCCTTTCTAGTTTAAAGTTTCAAATATACACCATCACAAATACAATACACACAGGGACAGGCGCACTCCATCACAAATACAATATACACAGGGCGGATTGCGCCCATCACAAATACACACACATAGGGACGGGTGCGCTTCCAACAAAATACAATACACCA
>CM072684.1:17044842-17088580 GCA_036884735.1 Huso huso | reverse complement strand
TTGCGTTGTGCTTTCGTTCGGTTGCATTGTGATCAAAGATAACTCACAGTGAATAGCACTTGATCTCATGGCTCTGATGAATCGTGTGATCGGTCACGCCTCTAATTGAATGGTATCACAGCTCTGATGATAGATGCGATCAGTCCGTCTGATGAATCGTCTGACCATTGACACTTATGATCGTACGTATGATCTAATGAATCATACATATGATCAGTCATTAACTCTGATATGAATCGCATTATGATCCCGTGGTGATAGATACATATGATCGTGACATCTCTGATGAATCACGTTATGATCAATGACAACTCTGATAGATGCATTATGATCAATGATAACTCACATGATATACATGATCAATCACAACTCTCACATAGATGCATTGGCGGGCAATTCACAACTCCCAGTAGATACATATGATCAATGATAACTCTGATGGGTATGCGGCATGTTCGTGATAACTCTGATAGATATGTATGATCAATGCTCACTCTGATAGAACTTACATGATCAATGACAACTCTGATGAGGCGTATGATCAGCCATGGCTCTGATGGATGCGTATGATCGGTAACACCTCCTGATAGGCCGTATGATCAATCCACAACTCTAATAGATACTTAGGATCTGATGGCAGCTGATGAATCTTGATCCGGTCATAACTCTGATGTACATCGTATGATCGGGTCACCTTCGATGAATGAAATCAATAACTCTGAAAGGATCGTATGATCAATGATAACTCTGATGGATACATTGATCGGTCGCTCCTCCCCGATGAATGCATTGATCATTGGTAATTCTGATAAATACATATGATCAATGATAACTCTGACAAGTTTATAGTATGTCCAATCACACCTCTGATAGATTGTTTATGATCATTGCTCTGATAAATGCATTGCTGAACAGTGACAACTCTGATAGACTCGTCATTATGATCGGTGATCTCCTGATGAATGCGTATGATCAATCACAACTCTGATAGTTAAAGTATGATCATTTGATAATTCTAATAGATACGTATGATCAATGATAGCCATTTGGATGCGTATGAACAGTCACAACTCTGATAGATCACATGATCAGTCTCTATCTCTGATAGATATGTAATGATCAATGATAACTCTGATAGATACATTGTGATCAATAACAACTCTGATAGTTACGTGTGATCGGTCACAACTCTGATAAATGCGTATGATCAATCTCACTCTGATAGATCATTATGATCAATCATAACTCTGATGAATGCATTATGATCAATGATCAGCTCTGATAGGTACTGATCAATGATCTGATAGATACATATGGTCAATTCCACCTCTGATAGATATGTATGATCAATGATAACTCTAATGAATGCGTATGATCAATGATAACTCTGATGGATACGTATGATCAATATTAACTCTGATAGATACGTATGATCAGTCACAACTCTGATAGATACGTATGATCATGTCACAAATCTGATAGAAACAAAATTTGATCAATGATAACTCTGACAGATACGTATGATCTAATAACTCTGATAGATACGTATGATCAGTCACAACTCTGATGATCGTATGATCAATGCAAACTCTGAGTCAAAGTCACATGATCAGTCATAACTCCACTGAATGCATTATGATCGGTCACAACTCTGATAGATACATATGATCAATGACAACTCTGATGAATCGTATGATCAATGACAACTCTGATGAATCAAATATGATCAATGATAACTTCACGACGGATCGCATTATGATCATCACCACTTCTGATAGATGCCTTATGATCAATTTTAAATCTGATAGTATCACAGAGATCAATGATAACTCTGATAAATAAACATGATCCCTGGTCACAGCTCTGATAGATAATATGTATGATCGGTCACTCCTCTGATAAATGCATAACCATGATCGGTCAACAACTCTGATAGATACATTATGATCAACATAACTCTGAAAAATATGATCACATGAAGGAGACTCTGATAGATACACATATGATCAGTGCAACTCTGATAGATGCATATGATCGGTGATAACTCCCTGATGGAGAATACATATGATCAATGATAACTCTGATAGATGTCACGGTATGATCAATCACTCCTCTGATAGATACATTATGATCAACAACTCAATAGATCTTAATGATCAATGACAACTCATCGATGATCGTTTGATCATTGACTCCTGATAAATCACATAATGATCAATGATAAACTCTGATAGATGCGTATGATCGGTCACAACTCTGATAGTAAGTATGATCAGCATTATGATCCAATCACAACTCTGATGAATGCATTGTATCTGTACAACTCTAATAGATACATTATGATCAATGATAACTCTACATAATCTGTTATGATCAATGATAACTCTGATAGTCACATTATGATCACGGTCTGATAGAATACGTATGATCAGTGATAACTCTGATAGATACGTTGTGATCAATGACAACTCTCCTGATGAATGCATGCTATCAATGATAACTCTGATAGATACATATGATCAATGAGTAACTCTGATACGATGCGTATGATCAATCCTATCTCTGATGAATCACATTATGATCAGTCCAACTCTGTTATGATACATTATGATCAATGATAACTCTGATAAATCGCGTTATGATCAATAATCTGATGAATGCATTATGATCCGGTCACAACTGATGAATGCGTATGATCAATCTAACTTTCTGATGAATGCGTTATGATCAGTCACAACTCTGATATATATGTATGATCAATGACAACTCTGATGAATCGTTATGATCAATGACAACTCTGATAGATACATTATGATCAATGATAACTCTGATAAATACAGTATGATCAATGATAACTCTGATAGATACGTATGATCAGTCACAACTCTGATAATACGTATGATCCATGATGACTCTGATAGATACATTATGATCAGTGATAACTCTGATAGATGCGTATCAACAGCGATAGATCTGTATGATCAATGATAACTCTGATGAATACGTATGATCATTGATAACTCTAATAAATGCATTATGATCAATGATAACTCTGATAGATACATATGATCAGTCACAAATCTGATAGAACTTATGATCAATGATAACTCTGATAGATGCGTGTGATCAGCTAACTCTGATGATACATGTGATCGGTCATAACTCTGATAGTTACTTATGATCAGTCATAACTCTGATAAATACATATGATCAATGACAACTCTGATAGATACATTATGATCAATGATAACTCTGATGAATCACGTGCTGATCGGTCACAACTCTGATAGATAACATATAATATGATCGGTCATTTCTGATAGATGCGTATGATCACAACTCTGATAATGCTCTGATCGATGCTCTGATGATCAATCAGATAAACTCTGATAGATACATATGATCAATGATAACTCTGATGGATCATTTATGATCGGTTAACTCTGATGAATCGCATTATGATCAATGACAACTCTGATAGATCACATTATGATCAATGATGACTCCCATAAAATACTTATGATCAGATAACTCCTGATAAATACGTATGATCAGTCACAACTCTGATAGATACATATGATCAATCACAACTCTGACGAATACATATGATCAATGACAACTCTGATGAATCATTATGATCAATGATAACTCTGATAGAATGCGTTATGATCAAAAATAAATCTGATGAATCATTATGATCAGTCATAACTCTGATAGATACGTTATGATCAATCACAACTCTGATAGATGCATTATGATCAATGATAACTCTGATGAATCGTTATGATCAATATTAACTCTGATAGATACATATGATCAATGATAACTTTGATAATAGATCACAAATGATCAATGATAACTCTGATAAATATGTTATGATCAATGATAACTCTGATAGATACGGTATGATCAGTCACAACTCTGATAGATGCATTATGATCAAATGACAACTCTGATAGAATGCATTATGATCAATTTAACTCTGATGAATGCATTATGATCAATGACCAACTCTGATAGTCATTATGATCAACACACTTCTGATAGTCGTATGATCATGATCAGTTATCCTCACATACTCTGATACGTCCAGTCGGTCACAACTCTGATAGAATGTATGATCATCCAACACATCTCTCTGATGAATAACTCTTATGATCATTGATAACTCTGATAAATACGATGATCAATGATAACTCCGATAGGCTCATTATGATCAGTCATAACTCTGATAATCACATTGTGATCAGTCACATGCTCTGATGAATTCGTATGATCGATGACAACTCTGATAGATGCGTATGATCAATGACAGCTCTGATGAATGCGTTGATCAATCACAACTCTGATAGATGCATTATGATCAGCCCATAACTCTGATGAATACATGCATGATCATAACAACTTCTCTGATAGATGATCGTTATGATCTGATGTCACAGTCCCATAAATGATAATTCTATGACAGTAACAACTCTGATGCATGCATTATGATCAATGATGACTCTGAATGAATGCGTATGATCAATGATAACTCTGATAAATGCGCATTTATGATCAGTCTAACCAGATCAATGATAGATGCGATCCAGTGATCATTGATAAATCTAATGTTATGATCGGTCACAACTCTGATAATGCATATGATCAAATCACAACTCTGATAGATACATATGATCAATGACAACTCTGATAGATACATTATGATCGGTCACAACTCTGATGAATGCGTATGATCGGTCACAACTCTGATAGATACATATGATCAATGATAACTCTGATAGATACGTATGATCAATGATTTCTCTGATAGATGCGTATGATCAATGACAACTCTGATAGATGCATTATGATCAGTCACAACTCTGATAGATGCATTATGATCAATGATAACTCTGATGAATATCATGTATGCGTCTGATCAGATAACTCCTCTGATAATGATTATGTATGATCAATGAATAACTCTGATAGATACATTATGATCAATGATAACTCTGATAGATACATTATGATCAATCACAACTCTGATAGATATGTATCAGTCATAACTCTGATAGATGCATTGTGATCAGTCACAACTCTGATAGATACGTACTGATCAATGATAACTCTGATAGATCGTATGATCAATGATAACTCTGATAGATACGTATGATCAATGATCAATGATAACTCTGATAATACGTATGATCAATGATAACTCTGATAGATTATGATCATCGGTCATAACTCTGATAGATACGTATGATCAATCACAACTCTGATGAATAATTATGATCAATCACAACTCTGATAGAATGCATTATGATCAATGATAACTCTGATAGATACGTATGATCAATGATTAACTCTGATAGATACATTATGATCAATTGATAACTCTGATAGATACGTATGATCAATGTCTGTGATACGTATGATCAGTCATGGAACTCTGATAGATACATATGATCAATCACAACTCTGATAGATACGTATGATCAGTGACAACTCTGATAGATCGTATGATCAGTCACAACTCTGATAGATACATTATGATCAATGATAACTCTGATAGATCACGTATGATCAATGATAACTCTGACAGATGCGTATGATCAATGATAACTCTGATAGATCGTATGATCAATGATAACTCTGATAGATACATTATGATCAATGACAACTCTGATGATACGTATGATCAATGATAACTCTGATAGATGCGTATGATGATCAATAACAACTCTGATGAATGCGGTATGATCAATGACAACTCTGATAGATACGTATGATCAATGACAACTCTGATAGATCCGATCAATGATGAACTCTGATAGAATCACGTATGATCAATGATAACTCTGATGAATACGTATGATCAATGACAACTCTGATAGATACATATGATCGATGATAACTCTGATAGATACGTATGATCAGTCACAACTCTGATAGATACGTATGATCAATGATAACTCTGATAAATGCATTATGATCAGTCACACCTCTGATAGATGCGTATGATCAGTGACAACTCTGATGGATCGTATTGTCGGTCAATGAAACTCTGATAGATACGTATGATCAATGATAACTCTGATAGATGCATTATGATCAATGATAGATACGTATGATCAGATAACTCTGATAGTCATTATGATCAATGATAACTCTGATGAATGCATTATGATCAATGACAACTCTGATGATCATTATGATCAATGATAACTCTGATAGATACGTATGATCAATCACTAATTCTGATAGATACATTATGATCAATGACAACTCTGATAGATACATGATCAATGACAACTCTGATGAATCTTATGATCTGATAGATAGATACGTATGATCAATGATAACTCTGATAGATACGTATGATCAGTCATAACTCTGATAGATACGTATGATCAGTCACTCTCTGATAGATACATATGATCAATGACAACTCTGATGAGATACATTATGATCAATGATAACTCTGATAGATACATATGATCAATGATAACTCTGATAGATACATATGATCAATGACAACTCTGATAGATACATATGATCAATGATAACTCTGATAGATACGTATGATCAGTCACAACTCTGATAGATACATATGATCAATGATAACTCTGATAGATACGTATGATCAATGACAACTCTGATAGATACGTATGATCAATGATAACTCTGATAGATACGTATGATCAATGATTAACTCTGATGATCGTATGATCGGTCAAATCTGATAGATACGTTATGATCAATGATAACTCTTCTGATAGATACATATGATCAATGATTTCCTCTGATAATGCATTATGATCAATGACAACTCTGATAGATACGTATGATCAATCATAACTCTGATAGATACATTATGATCAATCATAACTCTGATAGATGCATTATGATCAATGATAACTCTGATGAATCCGGTATGATCAATGACAACTCTGATAGATACGTATGATCAATGATAACTCTGATAGAATACATTATGATCAATGATAACTCTGATGAATACATGATCAATGACAACTCTGATAGATACATATGATCAATCATAACTCTGATAGATAAATACATTGTGATCAATGATAACTCTGATAGATACGTATGATCAATGAACTCTCTGATAATACATTATGATCAATGATAACTCTGATAAATACGTATGATCAGTCACAACTCTGATAGATACGTATGATCAATGATAACTCTGATAGATATTATGATCAATGATAACTCTGATGATCACGTATGATCATCATGATAACTCTGATGAATACGTATGATCAGTCACAACTCTGATAGATACATTATGATCAATCACAACTCTGATAGATATGTATGATCAATGATAACTCTCTGATAGATACGTATGATCAAAGATAACTCTGATAGATCACGTTATGATCAATGACAACTCTGATAGATCTCATTATGATCAATGATAACTCTAATAAATACGTATGATCAATGATAACTCTGATAGATACATATGATCAGTCACAACTCTGATAGATACATATGATCAATGATAACTCTGATAGATGCATTTATGATCAATGACAACTCTGATAGATCGCATGATCAATGACAACTCTGATGATGCGTATGATCAGTCACAACTCTGATAGATACGTATGATCAATGATAACTCTGATGAATGCGTATGATCAGTCACAACTCTGATAGATATTATGATCGTGATCAACTCTCTGATAGATCTGATCAATGACGTATGATCAATGATAACTCTGATAAATCCGTATGATCAATGATCAATGATAACTCTGATAGATGCATTATGATCAATGACAACTCTGATAGATGCATTATGATCATGATAACTCTGATAGATATTATGATCAATTGATCAGATCACAATCTGAATATGATAGACTTATGATCAATGATAACTCTGATAGATCGTTATGATCCAAATACTCTGATAGATGCATATGATCGGTCACAACTCTGATAGATACATTATGATCAATGATAACTCTGATAGATACGTATGATCAATGTAACTCTGATAGATGCATTATGATCAGTCACAACTCTGATAGATACATATGATCAATGATAACTCTGATAGATACATATGATCAATGATAACTCTGATAGATACGTATGATCGATCAATGATCAATACTCTCTGATAGATATGTATGATCAATCACAACTCTGATAGATACGTATGATCAATGATAACTCTGATAGATACATTATGATCAATGATAACTCTGATAGATACGTATGATCAATGACAACTCTGATGAATACATTATGATCAATGACAACTCTGATAGATACGTATGATCAATGATAACTCTGATAGATACGTATGATCAATGACAACTCTGATGATACATATGATCAATGATAACTCTGATAGATCAATTATGATCAGTCATAACTCTGATAATGCGTATGATCAATGATAACTCTGATAATGCGTATGATCAATCACAACTGATGAATCGCATTATGATCAATAACAACTCTGATAGATATGTATGATCAATCACAACTCTGATATATACGTATGATCAATGATAACTCTGATAGATAAAAATGATCAATGATCGCTCCTGATAATCACATGATCAATGATATACAGATGCGTATGATCAGTCACTCATAACTCTGATAGATACGTATGATCAATGACAACTCTGATAATACGTATGATCAGTCACAACTCTGATAGATGTATGATCAGTCACAACTCTGATAGATACGTATGATCAATGATAACTCTGATAGATGCATTATGATCAATGATAACTCTGATAGATCATTATGATCAGTCACAACTCTGATAGATACGTATGATCAATGATAACTCTGATAGATATATTATGATCAATGATAACTCTGATAGATACGTATGATCAATGAAAACTCTGATAGATACGTATGATCAATGATAACTCTGATAGATACATTATGATCAATGATAACTCTGATAGATACGTTATGATCGGTCACAACTCTGATAGATACATATGATCAATGACAACTCTGATAGATACGTATGATCAATGATAACTCTAATAGATACGTATGATCATCATCAACTTCTGATAGATCATGATCATGATGTCTCTGATAGATACATTATGATCAATGATTAACTCTGATAGATACGTATGATCAATCACAACTCTGATGATCAATCATTATGATAGATCAATATGATCAATCAATAACTCTGATAGATACGTATGATCAATCACTCTCTGATAGATACGTATGATCAATGATAACTCTGATAGATGCGAATGATCAATGACAATCTGATAGATACATATGATCAATGATAACTCTGATAGAATACGTATGATCAATGACAACTCTGATAGATACATATGATCAATGACAACTCTGATAGATCATTATGATCAATGATAACTCTGATAGATACGTATGATCAATGATAACTCTGATAGATACGTATGATCAATGATAACTCTGATAGATGCATTATGATCAATCACAACTCTGATAGATACGTATGATCAATGATAACTCTGATAGATACATATGATCAATTAACTCTAATAGATGCGTATGATCAATGATAACTCTGATAGATACGTATGATCAATGTCACAACTCTGATAGATACGTATGATCAATGATAACTCTGATAGATACGTATGATCAATGACAACTCTGATAGATACGTATGATCAATGATAACTCTGATAGATAGACGTATGATCAATGATAACTCTGATAGATAGCATGTATGATCAATGACAACTCTGATAGATCTCTTTATATGATCAATGATAACTCTGATAGATGCGTATGATCAATGACAACTCTGATAGATACGTATGATCAGTGATAACTCTGATGAGATACGTATGATCGTCAGTGACAACTCTGATGAATGCGTATGATCAATGATAACTCTGATAAATGCACATATGATCAATCACTTAACTCTGATAGATCATCGTGATGATCAATGATAACTGATAGAATCAATTATGATCAATTCACAACTCTGATAAATACGTATGATGATCGGTGATAACTCTATGATCATATGTATGATCAGTTGCGTATGATCAATGATCTGATAGATACGTATGATCAATGACAACTCTGATAGATCGCGTTATGATGATCAATGACAACTCTGATAGATACATATGATCAATGATAACTCTGATGAATCGCATATGATCAATCACCTCTGATAATGCGTATGATCAGTCTTTCCTCTCTGATAGATACGTATGATCAATCACAACTCTGATAGATACGTATGATCAATGATAACTCTGATAGAATCGCATTATGATCAGGTCATGATAACTCTGATAGATGCGTATGATCAATGATAACTCTGATGAATGCATTATGATCAATCATAACTCTGATAGATACGTATGATCAATGACAACTCTCTGATAGATACGTATGATCAATCATAACTCTGATCAATGATCAATGACTCTCTGATATGATACGTATGATCAATGACAACTCTGATAGATATTATGATCAATGATAATTCTGATAAATACGTTATGATCAATGACTCTCTGATAGATACATATGATCAATCATAACTCTGATAGATACGTTATGATCAATCACAACTCTGATAGATACGTATGATCAATGACAACTCTGATAGAATAAATTATGATCAGTCACAACTCTGATAGATACATATGATCAATGACAACTCTGATAGATGCGTATGATCAATGATAACTCTGATAGATACATTATGATCAGTCACAACTCTGATAGATGCGTATGATCAATGATAACTCTGATAGATACGTATGATCAATGATAACTCTGATAGATACGTATGATCAATCATAACTCTGATAGATCACATATGATCAATCATAACTCTGATAGATGCATTATGATCAATGATAACTCTGATATGAATACATATGATCAATGATAACTCTGATAGATACGTATGATCAGTCACAACTCTGATAGATACATATGATCAATCACAACTCTGATAGATACGTTATGATCAGTCACAACTCTGATAGATACGTATGATCAATCACAACTCTGATAGATACGTATGATCAATGATAACTCTGATAGATACGTATGATCAATGACAACTCTGATAATGCGTATGATCAGTCACAACTCTGATAGATACATTATGATCAATGATAACTCTGATAGATACGTATGATCAATGATAACTCTGATAATGCGTATGATCAATCACAACTCTGATAGATACATTATGATCAATGACAACTCTGATAGATACGTATGATCAATGACAACTCTCTGATAGATACATTATGATCAATGACAACTCTGATAGATACGTATGATCAATGATAACTCTGATAATCTCTGATGATCAATGATAACTCTGATGATATCGTATGATCAATGACAACTCTGATAGATACGTATGATCAATGATAACTCTGATAGATACATTATGATCAATGATAACTCTGATAGATACGTATGATCAATCACAACTCTGATAGATACGTATGATCAATGATAACTCTGATAGATACGTATGATCAATGATAACTCTGATAGATACGTATGATCAATGATAACTCTGATAGATACGTATGATCAGTCACAACTCTGATAGATACGTATGATCAGTCACAACTCTGATAGATACGTATGATCAATGATAACTCTGATAGATACGTATGATCAATGATAACTCTGATAGATACGTATGATCAGTGATAACTCTGATAGATACGTATGATCAATCACAACTCTGATAGATACGTATGATCAATGACAACTCTGATGAATCATATGATCAATGATAACTCTGATAGATGCGTATGATCAATGATAACTCTGATAGATGCATATGATCAATCACCTCTGATAGAATGCGTTATGATCAATGACAACTCTGATAGAATATTATGATCAATGATAACTCTGATAGATACAATGATCAATGATACTCTGATAGATACATATGATCAGTCACAACTCTGATAGATACTTATGATCAGTCACAACTCTGATAGATACGTATGATCAGTCACAACTCTGATAGATACGTATGATCAATGATAACTCTGATAGATACGTATGATCAGTCACAACTCTGATAGATACGTATGATCAATGATAACTCTGATGAATCGTATGATCAATCACAACTCTGATAGATACGTATGATCAGTCACAACTCTGATAGATACGTATGATCAATGATAACTCTGATAGATACGTATGATCAATCACAACTCTGATAGATACGTATGATCAATGATAACTCTGATAGATACGTATGATCAATGACAACTCTGATGAATGCGTATGATCAATGACAACTCTGATAGATGCGTTATGATCAATGACAACTCTCTGATAAATCTTGCGTATGATCAATGATAACTCTGATAGATACATTATGATCAATGATAACTCTGATAGATACATATGATCAATCACAACTCTGATGATGCGTATGATCAGTCACAACTCTGATAGATAAACATTATGATCAATGACAACTCTGATAGATCATATGATCAATGATAACTCTGATAGATGCATTATGATCAATGACAACTCTGATAGATATTATGATCAATGATATTAACTCTGATGAATACATTATGATCAATGAAACTCTGATAGATACGTATGATCAATGACACAACTCTGATAGATGCATTATGATCAATCACTCTCTGATAGATAAATATGATCAATGATAACTCTGATAGATACTTATGATCAATGATAACTCTGATAGATACGTATGATCAATCAAACTCTGATAGATACATTATGATCAATGATAACTCTGATAGATACATTATGATCAATGATAACTCTGATAGATACGTTATGATCAATGATAACTCTGATAGATACGTTATGATCAATCATAACTCTGATGAATGCGTATGATCAGTCAATGATAACTCTGATAGATACGTATGATCAATGATAACTCTGATAGATCACATTATGATCAGTGACAACTCTGATAGATACATATGATCAATGATAACTCTGATAGATACGTATGATCAATGATAACTCTGATAGATACGTATGATCAGTCACAACTCTGATAGATACGTATGATCAATCACAACTCTGATAGATACGTATGATCAGTGACAACTCTGATAGATACATATGATCAATGATAACTCTGATAGATACGTATGATCAGTCACAACTCTGATAGATACGTATGATCAATGATAACTCTGATAGATACGTATGATCAGTCACTCTGATAGATGCGTATGATCAATGATAACTCTGATAGATACGTATGATCAATCAGTAACTCTCTGATAGATACATTATGATCAATCACAACTCTGATAGATACGTATGATCAATGATAACTCTGATAGATACATTATGATCAATGATAACTCTGATAGATACATGCCTGATCAATGATAACTCTGATAGATGCGTATGATCAATCATTCTCAACTCTGATAGATACGTATGATCGGTGATAACTCTGATAGATATATTATGATCAATCATCACTCTCTGATAGATACATATGATCAATGATAACTCTGATGAATAGATTATGATCAATCACAACTCTGATAGATACATTATGATGATCAATGACAACTCTGATAGATCACATTATGATCAATGATAACTCTGATAGATACATATGATCAATGATAACTCTGATAGATACATATGATCAATGATAACTCTGATAGATCATTATGATCAATCACAACTCTGATAGATACGTATGATCAATGACAACTCTGATAGATGCATTATGATCAATGACAACTCTGATAGATGCATTGTATGATCAATGACAACTCTGATAGATACGTATGATCAATGACAACTCTGATAGATGCATTATGATCAATGATAACTCTGATAGATACGTATGATCAATCATAACTCTGATAGATACATATGATCAATCACAACTCTGATAGATACGTTATGATCAATGACAACTCTGATAGATACGTATGATCAATCATAACTCTGATAGATACGTATGATCAATGATTAACTCTGATAGATACATATGATCATCAATCATAACTCTGATGAATGCATTATGATCAATGACAACTCTGATAGATACATTATGATCAATGACAACTCTGATAGATGCAGATGATCAATGACAACTCTGATGATCAATGATCAATGATAACTCTGATGAATGCATTATGATCAATGACAACTCTGATAGATGCATTATGATCAATGACAACTCTGATAGATGCATTATGATCAATGATAACTCTGATAGATACGTTATGATCAATGATAACTCTGATAGATACATTATGATCAATGACAACTCTGATAGATGCGTATGATCAGTGATAACTCTGATAGATACATATGATCAATGATAACTCTGATAAATTATGATCAATGATAACTCTGATAGATGCATTATGATCAATCACAACTCTGATGAATACGTATGATCAGTCACAACTCTGATAGATGCGTATGATCAATCACAACTCTGATAGATACATATGATCAATGATAACTCTGATAGATACGTATGATCAATCACAACTCTGATGAATACATTATGATCAATGATAACTCTGATAGATAGATACGTATGATCAATCATAACTCTGATAGATGCATTATGATCAGTCACAACTCTGATAGATACATATGATCAATGATAACTCTGATAATACATATGATGATCAATGATAACTCTGATAGATACATTATGATCAGTCACAACTCTGATGAATGCATTATGATCAATGATCAACTCTGATAGATGCATTATGATCAATGATAACTCTGATAGATACGTATGATCAATGATAACTCTGATAGATGCATTATGATCAATGATAACTCTGATAGATACATATGATCAATCACATAACTCTGATAGATACATTATGATCAATGACAACTCTGATAGATACGTATGATCAATGATAACTCTGATGAATGCGTATGATCAATGATAATACTGATATGATCATGATCAATGATGCTCTGATAGATGCATATGATCAGTCACAACTCTGATAGATATGCGTATGATCAATGATAACTCTGATAATACGTATGATCCGATGATAACTCTGATAGATGCATTATGATCAGTCACACTCTGATAGATGCGTTATGATCAATGATAACTCTGATAGATACGTATGATCAATGATAACTCTGATGAATGCGTATGATCAATCATAACTCTGATAATAGTATGATCATTATGATCAGTGATCAGTCACACTCTCTGATAGATGCGTTATGATCAATGATAACTCTGATAGATGCATTATGATCAATGATAACTCTGATAGATACGTATGATCAATGATAACTCTGATAGATGCGTATGATCAATCACAACTCTGATAGATGCGTATGATCAATGATAACTCTGATAGATACGTATGATCAATGATAACTCTGATAGATACATATGATCAATGACAACTCTGATAGATACATTATGATCAATGACAACTCTGATGAATACGTATGATCAATGATAACTCTGATAGATACATTATGATCAATGATAACTCTGATAGATACGTATGATCAATGATAACTCTGATAGATGCGTATGATCAATCACAACTCTGATAGATACGTATGATCAATGATAACTCTGATGAATCACGTATGATCAATGATAACTCTGATGAATCATGATCATAACAACTATGATCAATGATAACTCTGATAAATACATTATGATCAATGATAACTCTGATAGATCACGTATGATCAGTGATAACTCTGATAGAATACATTATGATCAATGACAACTCTGATAGATACATTATGATCAATGGTCAACTCTGATAGATGATGATACAACTCTGATAATCATGATCAATGATAACTCTGATAGATACATATGATCAATGATAACTCTGATAGATGCGTATGATCAATCACAACTCTGATAGATACGTATGATCAATGATAACTCTGATAGATGCATTATGATCAATGATAACTCTGATAGATGCGTATGATCAATGACAACTCTGATGAATCGCATGATCCGATGATAACTCTGATAGATACGTATGATCAATGATAACTCTGATAGATACGTATGATCAATGATAACTCTGATAGATACGTATGATCAATGACAACTCTGATAGATACGTATGATGATCAATGATAACTCTGATGAATGCGTATGATCAATGATAACTCTGATGAATGCATTATGATCAATCATAACTCTGATAGATACGTATGATCAATGATAACTCTGATAGATACGTATGATCAGTCACAACTCTGATAGATACGTATGATCAGTGACAACTCTGATAGATACGTATGATCAGTGACAACTCTGATAGATACGTATGATCAGTCACAACTCTGATAGATACGTATGATCAATGATAACTCTGATAGATACATATGATCGATCACAACTCTGATAGATACGTATGATCAGTCACAACTCTGATAGATACATATGATCAATGATAACTCTGATAGATACGTATGATCAATGATAACTCTGATAGATACGTATGATCAGTCACAACTCTGATAGATACGTATGATCAATGACAACTCTGATAGATACGTATGATCAATGATAACTCTGATAGATACATATGATCAATGATAACTCTGATAGATACATATGATCAATCATAACTCTGATGATACATTGCCGATCAATGACAACTCTGATAGATACGTATGATCAATGATAACTCTGATAGATACGTATGATCAATGATAACTCTGATAGATACATATGATCAATGATAACTCTGATAGATACGTATGATCAATGATAACTCTGATAGATATATATGATCAATGATAACTCTGATAGATACGTATGATCAATGATAACTCTGATAGATACGTATGATCAATGACAACTCTGATAGATGCGTATGATAAATGATAACTCTGACAGATACGTATGATCAATGACTCTGATAGATACAATGATCAATCATATCTGATGAATTCATTATGATCAATCACAACTCTGATGATACGTTATGATCAATGATAACTCTGATAGATACATATGATCAGTCACAACTCTGATAGATACGTATGATCAATGACAACTCTGATAGATACGTATGATCAATGATAACTCTGATAGATACGTATGATCAATGATAATTCTGATAGATAATATTATGATCAATGTATGATCTGATAGATACATTATGATCAATGACAACTCTGATAGATATGCGTATGATCAATGATAACTCTGATAGATACGTATGATCAATGATAACTCTGATAGATACGTATGATCAATGACAACTCTGATAGATACATATGATCAATGATAACTCTGATAGATACGTATGATCGATGACAACTCTGATAGATAAGTATGATCAGTCACAACTCTGATAATCGCATATGATCAATGATAACTCTGATAGATCATATGATCAATCACACAACTCTGATAGATACATTATGATCAATGACAACTCTGATAGATACGTATGATCAGTCACAACTCTGATAGATACATTGATGATCAATGATAACTCTGATAGATCGCGTATGATCAATCATAACTCTGATAGATACGTATGATCAATGATAACTCTGATAGATACATATGATCAATCACAACTCTGATAGATGCGTATGATCAATGATAACTCTGATGAATCGCATTATGATCAATGACAACTCTGATAGATACATATGATCAATGATAACTCTCACATAGATCACATATGATCAATGATAACTCTGATAGATACGTATGATCAATGACAACTCTGATAGATACATTATGATCAATCATAACTCTGATAGATACGTATGATCAATGACAACTCTGATAGATACGTATGATCAATGATAACTCTGATAGATACGTATGATCAATGATAACTCTGATAGATACATTATGATCAATGACAACTCTGATGAATGCATTATGATCAATGATAACTCTGATGAATACGTTATGATCAATGATAACTCTGATAGATACGTATGATCAATGACAACTCTGATAGATACATATGATCAGTCACAACTCTGATAGATGCGTATGATCAATGATAACTCTCTGATAGATGCGTATGATCAATGATAACTCTGATAATGCATTATGATCAATCATAACTCTGATAGATACATATGATCAATGATAACTCTGATAGATGCGTATGATCAATGACAACTCTGATAGATCATTATGATCAATGATAACTCTGATAGATACGTATGATCAATGATAACTCTGATAGATACATTATGATCAATGACAACTCTGATAGATCACATATGATCAATCACAACTCTGATAGATACGTATGATCAATGATAACTCTGATAGATACGTATATGATCAATGATAACTCTGATAGATACATTATGATCAATGATAACTCTGATAGATACATTATGATCAATGATAACTCTGATAGATGCATATGATCAGTCAAAACTCTGATAGATACATTATGATCAATGACAAACTCTGATAGATCGTATGATCAATGATAACTCTGATAGATACGTATGATCAATGATAACTCTGATAGATACATTATGATCCAGTGACAACTCTGATAGATGCGTATGATCAATCATAACTCTGATAGATGCGTATGATCAATGATAACTCTGATAGATACATTATGATCAATGACAACTCTGATAGATGCACGTTATGATCAATCCTCACTCTGATAATCGCATTATGATCAATGATAACTCTGATAGATACATTATGATCAATGATAACTCTGATAGATGCGTATGATCAATGATAACTCTGATAGATACATATGATCAATGACAACTCTGATAGATACGTATGATCAGTGATAACTCTGATAGATACGTATGATCAATCACAACTCTGATAGATACATTATGATCAATGATAACTCTGATAGATCCGTATGATCAATGACAACTCTGATAGATGCATTATGATCAATGTCACAACTCTGATAGATACGTATGATCAATGATAACTCTGATAGATACATTATGATCAATGACAACTCTGATAGATACATTATGATCAATGATAACTCTGATAGATACGTATGATCAATGATAACTCTGATAGATACATTATGATCAATGACAACTCTGATAGATACGTATGATCAATGACAGCTCTGATATAATGATCTGATCAACTCTGATCATATTATGATCAATGACAACTCTGATAGATACATTATGATCAATGATAACTCTGATAGATGCGTTATGATCAATGATAACTCTGATAGATGCGTATGATCAATCATAACTCTGATAGATACGTATGATCAATGATAACTCTGATAGATGCATATGATCAATGATAACTCTGATAGATATGCGTATGATCAATGATAACTCTGATAGATACATATGATCAATCACAACTCTGATAGATGCGTATGATCAATGACAACTCTGATAGATACATTATGATCAATGATAACTCTGATAGAATACGTATGATCAATGATAACTCTGATAGATACGTATGATCAATCACAACTCTGATAGATACGTATGATCAATCACAACTCTGATAGATACGTATGATCAATGATAACTCTGATAATCATTATGATCAATGATAACTCTGATAGATCGCGTATGATCAATGACATAACTCTGATAGATGCGTTATGATCAATCATAACTCTGATAGATACATTATGATCAATGATAACTCTGATAATACGTATGATCAATGATAACTCTGATAGATACATATGATCAATCATAACTCTGATAGATGCGTATGATCAATCATAACTCTGATAGATACATATGATCAATGACAACTCTGATAGATACGTATGATCAATGACAACTCTGATAGATACGTATGATCAATGATAACTCTGATAGATACGTATGATCAATGATAACTCTGATAGATACGTATGATCAATGATAACTCTGATAGATACGTATGATCAATGACAACTCTGATGATCACATATGATCAATGATAACTCTGATAATCATTATGATCAATGATAACTCTGATAGATACGTATGATCAATCATAACTCTGATAGATGCATTATGATCAATGACAACTCTGATAGATGCATTATGATCAGTCACAACTCTGATAGATACGTATGATCAATGATAACTCTGATAGATACATATGATCAATGATAACTCTGATAGATACGTATGATCAATGATAACTCTGATAGATACGTATGATCAGTCACTCCTCTGATAGATACGTATGATCAGTCACAACTCTGATAGATACGTATGATCAATCACAACTCTGATAGATACGTATGATCAATGACAACTCTGATAGATACATATGATCAATGATAACTCTGATAGATACGTATGATCAATCACAACTCTGATAGATGCGATATGATCAATCACAACTCTGATAGATGCGTATGATCAATGATAACTCTGATAGATGCGTATGATCAATGATAACTCTGATAGATACGTATGATCAGTCTAACTCTGATAGATACATTATGATCAATGATAACTCTGATAGATACATATGATCAATGATCACTCTCTGATAGATACGTATGATCAATGACAACTCTGATAGATACGTATGATCAATGATAACTCTGATAGATACATTATGATCAGTCATAACTCTGATGAATACATATGATCAATGATAGATCACTATCTGATCAATGAATCTGATAGATACATATGATCAATGATAACTCTGATAAATACATTATGATCAATGATAACTCTCTGATAGATACGTATGATCAATGATAACTCTGATAGATACGTATGATCAGTCACAACTCTGATAGATACGTATGATCAATGATAACTCTGATAGATACGTATGATGATCAATGATAACTCTGATAAATGCGTATGATCAGTGATAACTCTGATAGATACATTATGATCAATGATACAACTCTGATAGATACATTATGATCAATCATAACTCTGATAGATACGTATGATCAATGACAACTCTGATAGATATCATTATGATCAATGATAACTCTGATAGATGCGTTATGATCAGTCACAACTCTGATAGATGCATTATGATCAATGATAACTCTGATAGATGCATTATGATCAATGACAACTCTGATAGATACATATGATCGATGATAACTCTGATAGATACGTATGATCAATGATAACTCTGATAGATACGTATGATCAATGATAACTCTCTGATAGATACGTTATGATCAATCACAACTCTGATAGATACATATGATCAATGACAACTCTGATAGATACGTATGATCAATGATAACTCTGATAGATACGTATGATCAATGATAACTCTGATAGATACGTATGATCAATGATAACTCTGATAGATACGTTATGATCAATGATAACTCTGATAGATGCATATGATCAATGACAACTCTGATAGATGCGTATGATCAGTCACAACTCTGATGAATACGTATGATCAATGACAACTCTGATAGATGCGTTATGATCAATGACAACTCTGATAGATACGTTATGATCAATGATAACTCTGATAGATACGTATGATCAATCATAACTCTGATAGATACGTATGATCAATGATAACTCTGATGAATCGTATGATCAATGACAACTCTGATAGATACGTATGATCAATGACAACTCTGATAGATACATGATCAATGATAACTCTGATAGATACGTATGATCAATGATAACTCTGATAGATGCGTTATGATCAATGACAACTCTGATAGATCACGTATGATCAATCATAACTCTGATAGATACGTATGATCAATCACAACTCTGATAGATGCGTATGATCAATGACAACTCTGATAGATACATATGATGATCAATGATAACTCTGATAGATCGTTATGATCAATGATAACTCTGATAGATGCATTATGATCAATGACAACTCTGATAGATACATTATGATCAATGATAACTCTGATAGATACATATGATCAATGATAACTCTGATAGATACGTATGATCATCACAACTCTGATAGATATTATGATCAATGATAACTCTGATAGATACGTATGATCAATGATAACTCTGATAGATACATATGATCAATGATAACTCTGATAGATACGTATGATCAATGTCAACTCTGATAGATACATATGATCAATGACAACTCTGATAATGATGATCAATATGATCATTGATCAATGAACTCTGATAGATACGTTATGATCAATGATAACTCTGATAGATACGTATGATCAATGATAACTCTGATAGATACATATGATCAATGATAACTCTGATAGATACGTATGATCAATCATAACTCTGATAATACGTATGATCAATGATAACTCTGATAGATACGTATGATCAGTGACAACTCTGATAGATCTGTATGATCAATCATCTGATAGTCGTATGATCAATGATAACTCTGATAGATACGTATGATCAATTCACAACTCTGATAATGCGTATGATCAATGACAACTCTGATAGATATGTTATGATCAGTGATAACTCTGATAAATACATTATGATCAATGATAACTCTGATAGATAGATACATATGATCAATCATAACTCTGATAGATCACGTATGATCAATCACAACTCTGATAGATACGTATGATCAGTCACAACTCTGATAGATACGTATGATCAATGATAACTCTGATAGATACGCGTATGATCAATCACAACTCTGATAGATGCATATGATCAATGATAACTCTGATGATACGTATGATCAATGATAACTCTGATAGATACATTATGATCAATGATAACTCTGATGAATTACATTATGATCAATGACAACTCTGATAGATACATATGATCAATGACAACTCTGATAGATACATTATGATCAATGACAACTCTGATAGATACATATGATCAATGATAACTCTGATAGATACATTATGATCAATGATAACTCTGATAGATACGTATGATCAATGATAACTCTGATAGATCGTATGATCAATGATAACTCTGATAGATACATTATGATCAATGACAACTCTGATAGAATACATTATGATCAGTGATAACTCTGATAGATACGTATGATCAATGATAACTCTGATAGATACATATGATCAATCACAACTCTGATAGATACGTATGATCAGTCACAACTCTGATAGATACGTTATGATCAATGATAACTCTGATAGATCACGTATGATCAATGACAACTCTGATAGATATGTATGATCAATGATAACTCTGATAGATACGTATGATCAATCATAACTCTGATAGATACATTATGATCAGTCACAACTCTGATAGATACGTATGATCAATGATAACTCTGATAGATACATTATGATCAATGATAACTCTGATAGATCGTATGATCAATGACAACTCTGATAGATGCGTATGATCAATGACAACTCTGATAGATACGTATGATCAATTGATAACTCTGATAAATACGTATGATCAATGATAACTCTGATAGATACATATGATCAGTCACAACTCTGATAGATGCGTTATGATCAGTCACAACTCTGATAGATCGTATGATCAATGACAACTCTGATAGATACGTTATGATCAATGATAACTCTGATAGATGCATATGATCAGTCATAACTCTGATAGATGCATTATGATCAATGATAACTCTGATAGATATGTATGATCACAACTCTGATAGATACGTATGATCAATGATAACTCTGATAGATACATATGATCAATGATAACTCTGATAGATACATTATGATCAATGATAACTCTGATAGATACGTATGATCAATGATAACTCTGATAGATACATATGATCAATGACAACTCTGATAGATACGTATGATCAATGATAACTCTGATAGATACATATGATCAATGATAACTCTGATAGATACATATGATCAATGACAACTCTGATAGATACGTATGATCGATGATAACTCTGATAGATACGTATGATCAGTCACAACTCTGATAGATACGTATGATCAATGTGATGATCGTATGATCAGTCACAACTCTGATAGATACGTATGATCAATGATAACTCTGATAGATACGTATGATCGGTGATAACTCTGATAGATACTTATGATCAATGATAACTCTGATAGATACGTATGATCAGTGACAACTCTGATAGATACGTATGATCAATGATAACTCTGATAGATACGTATGATCAATGATAACTCTGATAGATACGTATGATCAATGATAACTCTGATAGATACGTATGATCAGTCACAACTCTGATAGATACGTATGATCAATGACAACTCTGATAGATACGTATGATCAATGACAACTCTGATAGATGCATTATGATCAATGATAACTCTGATAGATGCACGTATGATCAATGACAACTCTGATAGATACGTATGATCATCAATGATAACTCTGATAGATACATTATGATCAATGATAACTCTGATAGATACGTATGATCAATGATAACTCTGATAGATACGTTATGATCAATGATAACTCTGATAGATACGTATGATCAATGTCATAACTCTGATAGATCGTATGATCAATGATAACTCTGATAATCACGTATGATCAATGACAACTCTGATAGATGCATTATGATCAATGATAACTCTGATAGATACGTATGATCAGTCACATAACTGATAGATACATTATGATCAATGATATAGATACGTATGATCAATGACAACTCTGATAGATACGTATGATCAATGATAACTCTGATAGATGCATTATGATCAATGATAACTCTGATAGATACGTATGATCAATGATAACTCTGATAGATACGTATGATCAATGATAACTCTGATAGATGCGTATGATCAATGATAACTCTGATAGATACGTATGATCAATGACAACTCTGATAGATACATTATGATCAATGACAACTCTGATAGATACGTATGATCAATGATAACTCTGATAAATACGTATGATCAATGATAACTCTGATAGATACGTATGATCAATCACAACTCTGATAGATACGTATGATCAATGATAACTCTGATAGATGCGTTATGATCAATGATAACTCTGATAGATGCGTTATGATCAATGACAACTCTGATGAATACGTTATGATCAATGATAACTCTGATAGATACGTATGATCAATGATAACTCTGATAGATACGTATGATCAGTGATAACTCTGATATAGATCACATATGATCAATGATAACTCTGATAAATGCGTATGATCAATGATAACTCTGATGAGATACGTATGATCAATGATAACTCTGATAGATATCACGTATGATCAATGTCACAACTCTGATAGATCACGTATGATCAATGATAACTCTGATAGATACATTATGATCAATGATAACTCTGATAGATACATTATGATCAATGATAACTCTGATAGATGCATTATGATCAATGACAACTCTGATAATACATTATGATCAATGACAACTCTGATAGATACGTATGATCAATGATAACTCTGATAGATACGTATGATCAATGATAACTCTGATAGATACGTATGATCAGTCACAACTCTGATAGATACATATGATCAATGATAACTCTGATAGATACATATGATCAATGACAACTCTGATAGATACATATGATCAATGATAACTCTGATAGATACGTATGATCAATGATAACTCTGATAGATGCATTATGATCAATGATAACTCTGATAAATACGTATGATCAATGACAACTCTGATAGATACATATGATCAGTCATAACTCTGATAGATATTATGATCATCACAACTCTGATAGATGCATTATGATCAGTCACAACTCTGATAGATACGTATGATCAATGATAACTCTGATAGATACATATGATCAGTCACAACTCTGATAGATACATATGATCAATGATAACTCTGATAGATACGTATGATCAATGACAACTCTGATAGATGCATTATGATCAATGACAACTCTGATAGATACATATGATCAGTCATAACTCTTATAGATACGTATGATCAATGATAACTCTGATAGATACATATGATCAATGATAACTCTGATAGATACGTATGATCAATGATAACTCTGATAGATATGTATGATCAATGATAACTCTGATAGATACATATGATCAATGATAACTCTGATGAATGCGTATGATCAGTCACAACTCTGATAGATGCATTATGATCAGTGACAACTCTGATAGATACATTATGATCAATGATAACTCTGATGAATACGTATGATCAATGATAACTCTGATAGATACGTATGATCAATCATAACTCTGATAGATACGTATGATCAATGACAACTCTGATAGATCACGTATGATCAATGACAACTCTGATAGATGCGTATGATCAATGATAACTCTGATAGATACATATGATCAATGATAACTCTGATAGATCGTTTATGATCATCACAACTCTGATGAATACGTTATGATCAATGATAACTCTGATGAATCACATTATGATCAATGATAACTCTCTGATAGATACATTATGATCAATCAATAGTAACTCTGATAATGCATTATGATCAATGATAACTCTGATAATATGTATGATCAATGATTAACTCTGATAATCGGTATGATCAATGATAACTCTGATAGATACATTATGATCAATGATAACTCTGATAAATACATATGATCAATGACAACTCTGATAGATACGTATGATCAATGATAACTCTGATGATCCATATGATCAGTGAAACTCTGATAGATACGTATGATCAGTCACTAACTCTGATAGATACGTATGATCAATGATAACTCTGATAGATACGTATGATCAATGATAACTCTGATAGATACGTATGATCAGTCACAACTCTGATAGATACGTATGATCAGTCACAACTCTGATAGATACGTATGATCAGTCACAACTCTGATAGATACGTATGATCAATGATAACTCTGATAAATACATATGATCAATGATAACTCTGATAGAGATGTATGATCAATGATAACTCTGATGAATGCATTATGATCAATGATAACTCTGATAGATACATTATGATCAATGATAACTCTGATAGATACGTATGATCAGTCACTCCTCTGATAGATACGTATGATCAATGATAACTCTGATAGATACGTATGATCAATGATAACTCTGATAGATACGTATGATCAATGATAACTCTGATAGATACGTATGATCAATGATAACTCTGATAGATACGTATGATCAATGATAACTCTGATAGATGCATTATGATCAATGATAACTCTGATAGATGCATATGATCAGTGATAACTCTGATAGATATGTATGATCAATGATAACTCTGATAGATACATATGATCAATGATAACTCTGATAGATACGTTATGATCAATGATAACTCTGATAGATCGTATGATCAATGACAACTCTGATAATACGTATGATCAATGATAACTCTGATAGAATGCGTATGATCAATGACAACTCTGATAGATGCGTATGATCAATGATAACTCTGATAGATACATTATGATCAATGATAACTCTGATAGATACGTATGATCAATGACAACTCTGATAGATACGTATGATCAATCCATAACTCTGATAGATGCGTATGATCAATCATAACTCTGATGAATGCATTATGATCAATCACAACTCTGATAGATACATTATGATCAATCATAACTCTGATAGATGCATTATGATCAATGATAACTCTGATAGATACGTATGATCAATGATAACTCTGATGAATACATTATGATCAATGACAACTCTGATAGATACGTATGATCAATGATAACTCTGATAGATACGTATGATCAGTCACAACTCTGATAGATACGTATGATCAATGATAACTCTGATAGATACGTATGATCATTGATAACTCTGATAGATACGTATGATCAATGATAACTCTGATAGATACGTATGATCAATGATAACTCTGATAGATACGTATGATCAGTCACAACTCTGATAGATACATATGATCAATGATAACTCTGATGAATGCATATGATCAATCAATGACAACTCTGATAGATACGTATGATCAATGATAACTCTGATAGATACGTATGATCAATGACAACTCTGATAATATTATGATCATCATATCTCAACTCTGATGAATCATTATGATCAATCATAACTCTGATAATGATACGTATGATCAATGATAACTCTGATAGATGCATTATGATCAATCATAACTCTGATAATGCGTATGATCAATGATAACTCTGATGATACGTTATGATCAATGATAACTCTGATAGAATACGTATGATCAATGACCACTCTGATAGATACGTATGATCAGTCATAACTCTGATAGATGCGTATGATCAATGATAACTCTGATGATATGCGTATGATCAATCATAACTCTGATGAATGCGTTATGATCAATGATAACTCTGATGAATGCGTATGATCAATGACAACTCTGATAGATACGTATGATCAATGACTCTGATAGATATGTATGATCAATGATAACTCTGATGATATGATGATCATGATCATTCTGATGATAACTCTGATTGATACGTATGATCAATGATAACTCTGATAGATACGTATGATCAATGATCACTCTGATAGATGCAGTCCGTATGATCAATGATCAACAACAACTCTGATAGATACGTATGATCAATGACAACTCTGATAGATACGTATGATCAATCACAACTCTGATGAATCATGATCATCAGTCAATGACAACTCTGATGATCAATCACAACTCTGATAATGATACGTGATCATCAGTCACAACTCTGATAGATACGTATGATCAATGATAACTCTGATAGATCATTATGATCAATGACAACTCTGATAATATGATCAATGATAACTCTGATAGATATGTATGATCAATCACAACTCTGATAGATACGTATGATCAATGATAACTCTGATAGATGCATATGATCAATGACAACTCTGATAGAATGCATTATGATCAATGATAACTCTGATAGATGCGTATGATCAATGATAACTCTGATAGATGCGTATGATCAGTCACAACTCTGATAGATACGTATGATCAATGATAACTCTGATAATACGTATGATCAATGATAACTCTGATGAATACATTATGATCAGTGATAACTCTGATGAATCGTATGATCAATCACAACTCTGATAGATATGATGATCAATGACAACTCTGATAGATACGTATGATCAATGATAACTCTGATAGATACGTATGATCAATCACAACTCTGATAGATGCATTATGATCATTGATCAACTCTGATAAATACGTATGATCAATCACAACTCTGATAGATGCGTTATGATCAATGATAACTCTGATAGATGCGTATGATCGGTGATAACTCTGATAGATACGTTATGATCAGTCAATAACTCTGATGAATGCGTATGATCAATGATCACTACTCTGATAGATACGTTATGATCAATCACAACTCTGATAGATACGTATGATCAATGATAACTCTGATAGATACGTATGATCTGATAACTCTGATAGATACGTATGATCAATGACAACTCTGATAGATGCATTGTATGATCAATGATAACTCTGATAGATACATTATGATCAATGATAACTCTGATAGATACGTATGATCAATCACAACTCTGATAGATGCATTATGATCAATGACAACTCTGATAGATACGTATGATCAATCACAACTCTGATAGATACATGATGATCAATGATAACTCTGATAGATACGTATGATCAATGACAACTCTGATAGATACATTATGATCAATCACAACTCTGATAGATACGTATGATCAATGATAACTCTGATAGATATGATCAATGATAACTCTGATAGATATGATCAATCACAACTCTGATAGATGCGTTATGATGATCAATCATAACTCTGATAGATGCGTATGATCAGTCACAACTCTGATAGATACGTATGATGATCATCAGTGATAACTCTGATAGATACATTATGATCAATGACAACTCTGATAGATACGTATGATCAATGATAACTCTGATAGATACGTTATGATCAATGACAACTCTGATAGAATACATTATGATCAATGATAACTCTGATAGATACGTATGATCAATGACAACTCTGATAGATGCGTATGATCAATGACAACTCTGATAGATACATATGATCAATGATAATTCTGATAGATACGTATGATCAATGATAACTCTGATAGATACATTATGATCAATGATAACTCTGATAGATACGTATGATCAATGATAACTCTGATAGATACATTATGATCAATGATAACTCTGATAGATACGTATGATCAATGATAACTCTGATAGATACATTATGATCAATGATAACTCTGATAGATACGTATGATCAATGATAACTCTGATAGATACGTATGATCAATGATAACTCTGATAGATACATTGATCAATGACAACTCTGATAGATACATTATGATCAATGACAACTCTGATAGATACATTATGATCAATGATAACTCTGATAGATATATATGATCAATGATAACTCTGATAGATACGTATGATCAATGATAACTCTGATAGATACATTATGATCAATGATTAACTCTGATAGATACGTATGATCAATGATAACTCTGATAGATACGTATGATCAATCATAACTCTGATAGATACATATGATCAATGACAACTCTGATAGATACGTATGATCAATGATAACTCTGATAGATGCGTATGATCAATGATAACTCTGATAGATGCGTTATGATCAATCATAACTCTGATAGATGCATATGATCAATGACAACTCTGATAGATACGTATGATCAATGATAACTCTGATAGATACGTATGATCAATGATAACTCTGATAATGCGTATGATCAGTGACAACTCTGATAGATACGTATGATCAATGATAACTCTCTGATAGATACGTATGATCAATGATAACTCTGATAATACGTTATGATCAGTGATAACTCTGATAGATGCGTATGATCGGTGATAACTCTGATAGATACGTATGATCAATGATAACTCTGATAGATACGTATGATCAATGATAACTCTGATAGATACGTATGATCAATCACAACTCTGATAGATACGTATGATCAATGATAACTCTGATAGATACATATGATCAATGACAACTCTGATAGATACATTATGATCAATGATAATTCTGATAAATACGTATGATCAATGATAACTCTGATAGATACGTATGATCAGTCACAACTCTGATAGATGCGTATGATCAGTCTCAACTCTGATAGATGCGTATGATCAGTCACAACTCTGATAGATACGTATGATCAGTCACAACTCTGATAGATACGTATGATCAATCACAACTCTGATGAGATACGTTATGATCAATGATAACTCTGATAGATCACGTATGATCAATGATAACTCTGATAGATCGTATGATCAATCACAACTCTGATAGATACGTATGATCAATGATAACTCTGATAGAATGCATTATGATCAATGACAACTCTGATAATGCATTATGATCAATGATCTCTGATAGATGCGTATGATCAGTCATAACTCTGATAGATGCATATGATCAATGACTAACTCTGATAGATACGTATGATCAATGACAACTCTGATAGATACATATGATCAATGATAACTCTGATAGATACAATGATCAATGATAACTCTGATAGATACATATGATCAGTGATAACTCTGATAGATACGTATGATCAGTCACAACTCTGATAGATACGTTATGATCAATGATAACTCTGATAGATGCGTATGATCAATGATTAACTCTGATAGATGCATTATGATCAATGACAACTCTGATAGATGCGCATTATGATCAATGACAACTCTGATAGATACGTATGATCAATGATAACTCTGATAGATACGTATGATCAATCACATAACTCTGATAGATACGTATGATCAATGATAACTCTGATAGATGCATTATGATCAATGATAACTCTGATAGATCACGTATGATCAATGATAACTCTGATAGATACATTATGATCAATCACAACTCTGATAGATACGTATGATCAATGACAACTCTGATAGATCATTATGATCAATGATAACTCTGATATGATATGATCAATGATAACTCTGATAACATACGTATGATCAATGATAACTCTGATGATCGTTATGATCAATGACAACTCTGATAATATTATGATCAATCACAACTCTGATAGATACGTATGATCAATGACAACTCTGATAGATATATTATGATCAATCATAACTCTGATGATCATATGATCAATCATAACTCTGATGAATCACGTTATGATCAATGATAACTCTGATAGATACGTTATGATCAATGACAACTCTGATAGATGCGTATGATCAGTCACTCCTCCTCTGATAATACATTATGATCAGTCACAACTCTGATAGATACGTATGATCAATGATAACTCTGATAGATACGTATGATCAATGATAACTCTGATGAATACGCATTATGATCAATCACAACTCTGATAATACGTATGATCAATGATAACTCTGATAGATACGTTATGATCAATGATAACTCTGATAGATACGTATGATCAGTCACAACTCTGATAGATACGTATGATCAATGATAACTCTGATAGATACGTATGATCAATGATAACTCTGATAGATACGTATGATCAGTCACAACTCTGATAGATACGTATGATCAGTGACAACTCTGATAGATACGTATGATCAATGATAACTCTGATAGATACATATGATCGATGATAACTCTGATAGATACATATGATCAATGATAACTCTGATAGATACGTATGATCAATGATAACTCTGATAGATACGTATGATCAGTCACTCCTCTGATAGATACGTATGATCAATGATAACTCTGATAGATACGTATGATCAATGATAACTCTGATAGATACGTATGATCAATGATAACTCTGATAGATCGTATGATCAATGATAACTCTGATAGCTACGTATGATCAATGATAACTCTGATAGATATCGGTATGATCAGTCACAACTCTGATAGATACGTATGATCAATGATAACTCTGATAGATCACATTATGATCAATCACAACTCTGATAGATCGTATGATCAGTCATAACTCTGATAGATACGTATGATCAATGACAACTCTGATAGATACGTATGATCAATGATAACTCTGATAGATACATTATGATCAATCACAACTCTGATAGATACATATGATCAGTCATAACTCTGATAGATACGTATGATCAATGAAAACTCTGATAGAAATGTTATGATCAATCACCAACTCTGATAGATACATTCATGATCATCCATGATAACTCTGATAGATACGTATGATCAATGATAACTCTGATAGATACATATGATCAATGATAACTCTGATAGATCACGTATGATCAATCACAACTCTGATGAATGCATATGATCAATGATAACTCTGATGATGAATCATTATGATCAAAATGCAACTCTGATAGATCGTATGATCAATCATATCTCTGATAGATCGTATGATCAATCCTAATTCTGTCAGATACCTCTGATCAGATCACATGATATGATTATGATCAATGATAACTCTGATAATGCGTATGATCAATCACAACTCTGATAGATACGTATGATCAACTCTGATAGATACGTATGATCAATGATAACTCTGATAGATACGTATGATCCAGTCACAACTCTGATAAATACGTTATGATCAATGATAACTCTGATAGATACGTATGATCATCAATGATAACTCTGATAGATCATTATGATCAATCATAACTCTGATAGATGCATTATGATCAATGATAACTCTGATAGATACATGATGATCAATGATGGTGATAGATGCGTATGATCAATGATAACTCTGATGAATTCATATGATCAATCACAACTCTGATGAGATACATATGATCAATGATAACTCTGATAATACTTCTAAACTTCTGATAGATCATTATGATCAATCATAACTCTGATAATGCATTATGATCAATGATAACTCTTTGAATACGTATGATCAATGATAACTCTGATAGATACGTATGATCAATGACAACTCTGATAGATACGTATGATCAATGATAACTCTGATAGATATGTATGATCAATGATAACTCTGATAGATACGTTATGATCAATGATAACTCTGATAGATACATATGATCAATGATAACTCTGATATATACATTATGATCAGTCCTCAACTCTGATAGATACATTATGATCAATGATAACTCTGATAGATACGTATGATCAATGATAACTCTGATAGATACATATGATCAATGATAACTCTGATAGATACGTATAATCAATGATAACTCTGATAAATACATATGATCAATGATAACTCTGATAGATACGTATGATCAATGATAACTCTGATAGATACGTATGATCAGTCACACCTCTGATAGATACGTTATGATCAGCTGACAGCTCTGATAGATACGTATGATCAGTCATAACTCTGATAGATACGTATGATCAATGACATTTTTGATGAATCCCGTATGATCAATGACATCTCTGATAGATACGTTATGATCAATGATAACTCTGATGAATGCGTATGATCAATGATAATCTGATAATATATGATCAGTCACAACTCTGATAGATCCGTATGATCAGTCACAACTCTGATAGATACGTATGATCAGTCACAACTCTGATAGATATGTATGATCCATTGACTCACTCTGATAGATGCATTATGATCAATGATAACTCTGATAGATGATATGATCATGATCAGTCACTCTCTTCTGATAGATTATTTGATCGGTCAAAAGACTAACTCTGATGAATGCGTATGATCAGTGATAACTCTGATCATGCGTATGATCTGATATTCTGATAATGCGTATGATCAGTCATAACTCTGATAGAATACGTATGATCAGTCATAACTCTGACAGAATACGTATGATCAATCACAACTCTGATAGATACATATGATCAATGATAACTCTGATAGATACGTATTATCTTCAATGAACTCTGATAGATACGTATGATCAGTCAGTAACTCCTGATAGATCACGTATGATCAATCCCTGATAGATACTGATCGATGACATATGATCAGTCAATGACAACTCTGATAGATACGTGCATCAGTGACAACTCTGATAGATACGTCATGATCAGTGATAACTCTGATGATGTATTATGATCAATGACAACTCTGATAGATAAAACATGATCCATGATAACTCTGATGGATCGTTTTGATCAATTTCCAACTCTGATATGATGGATACAATCAATGATAACTCTAATAGATCAAAAAATGATCAAAAGCACATCTACGTATGATCAATGCAAACATAAGTCTTATGATCAATGATTCTGATAGATGCGTATGATCAATGACATATCTGATAAGATGCGTTATGATCAAAAACCAACTCTGATAGATAAGTTTTGATCAATCCCAACTCATAGATGCGTATGATCAATCAAACTCTGATAGATAAATATGATCAATGCTACACTGGATGGCAAAATCATGTGTGATCGGTGAAACTCTGATAGATGAATATGATCAATGATTAACTCTTCAATCAGGTATGATCAAAGTCGGACTCTGATAGATACGTATGATCATGTCGACTCTGTTCCTGCGTATGATCAATAAATTCTTAGATACATTTGATTCAATGATAACTCTGACTAGATACATATGATCAATGACAACTCTGATAGATATATTATGATCAATGATAACTCTGATAGATACATTGCATTGATCAATGATAACTCTGATAGATACTTATGATCAAACAACTCTGATTAGATCATGCATGATCCCTCACAACTCTGATACAATGCATTATGATCAATGACAACTCTGATGAATAGTATGATCAATGACAACTCTGATAGATACGTATGATCAATGTGCTCTGATAATAAGTATGATCAATGTCTATTATAGATAAACTATGATCAATGAAACTCTGATAGATACGTATGATCCAAAAACTCTTTCAATACGTATGATCAATCCTGGTGGGCTCTGATTCCACATCATATGATCAGACAGCCAGTAGATCTCTGATTAGTGATACTCTCATAGATCATGATCTCACAACTCTGATTGATCGGCATGATCATGCAACTCTGATGAATGGATACGTGATCAATGCAACTCTGATTGGTTTATTAACATTTGATCAGTAACTTTTGATCAGTCCACAGCATGAAAGATCAAAACTCCATAGACTACGACCCAGATCGGTCACAACTCTGATAGAATGCATGATCAATGCTCTTGATAGATATAGTATGATCAGTCACAACTCTGATAGAAATGCGTATGATCAATCTTAACTCTGATAGATATGTTGGCGATCCAGTGGTGTACTTTCTGATAGATCATTATGATCGGTCACACTGCTCTGATAGATCATATGATCAATGTTTAGACTCTGATAGATACGTATGATCAATCTAACTCTGATAGATGCGTTTCTGATCAGTCATAACTCTGATAGATACGTATGATCAATGAAAACTCTTTAGATCATTATGATCAATAACTCTGATTATCATTCATGATCAATGACAACTCTGATAGATGAATTTATCATCAATGAAACTCTAATAATACATTATGATCAATGATGAATTCCCAATAAAAATACGTATGATCAATATCACTCTCTGATAGATAGTGAAAATTCAGATGAACTCTGATAGATACGTATGATCAGTCATAACTCTCCCTGATCTTCATTATGATCAATCAAAACTCTGATAGATGCTTATGATCAGTGATAACTCTGATGAATGCATTGATCAGTGACAACTCTGATGAAGCGTTTATGATCAATGACAACTCTGATAGATCACGTTATGATCAGTCTCAGTCTAACTCTGATAGTTCACATTCTGATCAATGATCAACTTCTGATGAATATTTATGATCAGCCAGTAACTCTGATAGATTATGATCAATGAATTCACTGATTTAAAATAGATACATATGATCAGTCACAACTCTGATAGATACGTTCAGATCAATGAACAACTCTGATAGATACATATGATCAATGATTAACTCTGATAGATATGTATGATCAATCATAAAAGGTCTGATAGATACGTATGATCAATGATAACTCTGATAATAAAAATGATCAATGACAACTCTGATGAACTCGGTAGATCAATGGGCATTCACATACGGCTATGATCAGTGCATACTCTTCAGAATGCGTATGATCTGGAACCATCTCTCCACAATGTCTGATCATGACACTCTGGGATCGTATGATCAGATGCTCTGATAGATACGTATGATCAATGACAACTCTGATGAATGCGTATGATCAATGAATTCCTCCTAGATATGTATGATCAATGATTCTGATAGATCTTATGATCAGTGCAACTCTGATAGATAATTCTGATCAATCACAACTCTGATAGATGAGTATGATCAGATAGATAACTCTGATAGATCAATGATCAACTCAACTCCCTGATAGATACATTATGATCAATGATAACTCTGATAGATTACATTATGATCATTAACTGATAGATATATTATGATCAGTCACAACTCTGATAGATACATTATGATCAATGACAACTCTGATAGATACGTATGATCAATGATAACTCTGATAGATACATATGATCAATTCATAACTCTGATAGATGCGTTGTGATCAATGAACTCTGATAGATACGTATGATCGGTCACAATTCTGATAGATAAGTATGATCAATGATAACTCTGATAGATACGTATGATCAATGACAACTCTGATAGATACATATGATCAATGATAACTCTGATAATATGTATGATCAATGACAACTCTGATAGATACATATGATCAGTCACAACTCTGATAGATACATTATGATGATGATAACTCTGACGATAGATACGTATGATCAGTCATAACTCTGATAAATCGCACGTATGATCAATCATAACTCCTCTGATAGATACGTATGATCAGTCACAACTCTGATAGATACGTATGATCGGTCACAACTCTGATAGATGCATATGATCAGCCAGTGACAACTCTGATAGATGCGTTATGATCAATGACAACTCTGATAGATATATGATCAATCACTCCTCTGATGAATCATTATGATCAATGAGTAACTCTGATAGATACGTATGATCAATCAGTAACTCTGATAGATACGTATGATCAATGATAACTCTGATAGATACATTATGATCAATGATAACTCTGATGAATCACGAATGATGATCAATTACACTTCTGATAGATGCGTATGATCAATGACAACTCTGATAGATACTTATGATCAATGATATCTCTGATAGATCGTTATGATCAATGATAACTCTTATAGATACGTATGATCAGTCACTAACTCTGATAGATGGTATGATCAATGATAACTCTGATAGATGCGTATGATCAATATAACTCTGATAGATACATTGTGATCGGTCACCTCTCTGATAGATAAGTATGATCAATGATAACTCTGATGAGATACATATGATCAATGACAACTCTGATAGATGCATTATGATCAGTCACAACTCTGATAGATACGTATGATCAATCAGATAACTCTGATGAATCATTATGATCAATGATAACTCTGATAGATGCATTATGATCAATCATAACTCTGATAATATGATGCATTATGATCAATCACAGCTCTGATAGATACGTATGATCAGCAATAACTCTGATAGATACGTATGATCAATGATAATTCTGATAAATACATATGATCAATGATCACAACTCTGATAGATACGTATGATCAATCACAACTCTGATAGATACATTATGATCAGTGATAACTCTGATAGATAACATGATCAATGATAACTCTGATAGATACGTATGATCGGTCGACGCTCTGATAGATGCGTATGATCGGTCACAATTCTGATAGATGCGTATGATCAATGACAACTCTGGTAGATACGTGTGATTATAACTCTCATAGATGCTCATCGGTCGCCACTCTGATAGATACGTATGATCAATGACAACTCTGATAGATGCATTGGGATCAATCACAACTCTGATGAATGCGTATGATCAGCGATAACTCTGATAGATACGTTGTGATCAATGACATAACTCTGATAGATACATTATGATCAATGTCAACTCTGATAGATCATTATGATCAGTCGGTCCTCTGATAGATGCATTCTCTCTCTGATAACTCTGATAGATTATGATCAGTCACAACTCTGATATATACGTTATGAACAATGATAACTCTGATAGATACGTATGATCAAGTCACAGCTCTGATAGATGCGTATGATCAATGACAACTCTGATGAATGCGTTTTGATCAATGATAACTCTGATAGATGAACAAATTGTCACAATCTGATGAATGCATTATCCACTCAATAAATACGTTTTGATCAGTCGCACTCTTCTATAGATACATTATGATCGGTCACAACTCTGATAGATACATATGATCAAACAACTCATAATGCGTATGATCCAGTGACAACTCCTGATGAATGCATTGTGATCGGTCACAACTCTGATAGATCGTATGATCAGTCAACTCCTGATGATCGTCTCTGGTGATCGTCCATGAATCGCGTATGATCAATGAAACTCTAATAGATGCTTATGATCAATGATAAATACGTATGATCAGTCACAACTCTTATAAAATGCATTATGATCAATCCCGCTCTGATAGATCACGTATGATCAATGATAACTCTGATAGATATTATGATCGGTGACAACTCTGATGAGATGCGTATGATCAATCATAACTCTGATAGATGCGTATGATCAGTGATTAACTCTGATAGATACGTATGTCAGTCACAACTCTGATAGATACATTATGATCAATGATAACTCTGATATACGTATGATCAACTCCTGATAGATACGTATGATCGGTCACAACTCTGATGAATGCGTATGATCAATGATAACTCTGATAGCTGCATTATGATCAATGACAACTCTGATAATGCACGGTATGATCAATTCACACTCTGATAAATACATATGATCAATGATAACTCTGATAATCCACGTATGATCAGTCGCAACTCTGATAAATACGTATGATCAATGATAACTCTGATAGATACGTATGATCTGATAGCTCTGATAGATCCATTATGATCAGTCACAACTCTGATAGATCGCGTATGATCAGCCCACAACTCTGATAGATATCGTATGATCAATGACAACTCTGATAGATGCATTATGATCAGTCACAATTCTGATGAATCGTATGATCGATGATAACTCTGATAGATACGTATGATCTGATGGCTCTCACCTCTCGATAAGATACGTATGATCAATGACTCTCTGATAGATGCATTATGATCGGTCACAACTCTGATAGATACGTATGATCAATGAAAGCTCTGACGATAACAGTATGATCAATATTATTCTGATGAATGTTGAATATGATCAATGATAACTCTGATAGATCACGTATGATCGAATGCTAACTCTGATAATCATTATGATCAGTCACAGCTCTGATAGTACAATCTGATCACCCTGCTACTCTAAAGATGCAAATGATCGGTGCAACTCCTGGGAATGCGTATGATCAGTCACAGCTCTGATAGATGCATTATGATCGGTCTTAACTCTGATAGATGCGGCATGATCAATCATAACTCTGATAGATACATATGATCAGTCGCTGTCTCTGATAGATACACGTATGATCAGTGATAAATCTGATGATAGATACGTATGATCAGTCACTCCGATATGATACGTATGATCAGAAGTAACTCTAATAGAACGTATGATCAATAACAACTCTGATAGATTTCTGCTCTGATGGTAACTTGATCAATTAACTCTGATGAATGCGTATGATGATCACATCTCCGATAGATACGTATGATCAATGGCATCTCTGATGATAGATGACACTCTGATAGATACGTATGATCGTATTAACTCTAATAGATACATTATGATCAATCATAACTCTGATAGATAAATTTTATGATCAGTCAAACTCACTCTGATAGATACGTATGATCACATAACTCTGATGAATCGCATTATGATCGGTCTCAACTCTGATAGATGATGATAGCGACGATCAGTCCACTCACTCTGATAGATACGTATGATCGGTCACAACTCTGATAGATACATATGATCAGTCACAACTCCCATGGATAGGTATGATCTGATAACTCTGATAGATATGTATGATCGGTCATGCTCTGATAGATCAATGATCGGTCCCACAACTCTATTAGATACATATGATCGGTCACATCTGGTAGATACATATGATCAGTCATAACTCTGATAGATGCGTATGATCAGCTCTAACTCTGATAGAATGCGTATGATCGGTCACAACTCTTATAGATCATTATGATCAATCACAACTCTGATAAATGTCACGTATGATCAATGACAACTCTGATAGATGCGTATGATCAATGACGAAACTCTGACGATAGATCCGTATGATCAATGATAGCTCTGATAGATCATTATGATGATCGGTAACTCTGCAAATACATTATGATCGGTCATAACTCTGATCATCCGTGATCAGTCTCAATCTGATAGATCTTGCGATCATCGACAACTCTGATAGATACGTATGATCAATGACAGCTCACGATAGATGCATTATGATAAATGACAATTCTGATGAATGCGTATGATCCCGTTGCCAACTCTGGTAAGATGCCACATATGATCGGTGACAACTCTGATATGCATTTATGATCAGTGACAACTCCTGATAGATACGTATGATCAGTCATAACTCTACAGATGCAGAACTCATGATCACTCCCTGACGAATACTTTATGATGCATTGATAACTCACAGTGATCTGACATGATCTGATACATGTCTGATGATCGAATGATCCGGTCTTCCTCTGATGATACATTATGATCAGTCACTCCTCTGATAGATCGCGTGATCGGTCACAAATTCGCCTGATAGATACATATATGATGCAGTCACAACTCTGATAGATGCATTATGATCAATGACAACTCTGATTAGAACTTATATGATCAGCCAGTAACTCTGATAGATAGTTATGCACGGTCACATACTCTGATACATCCGTATGATCAGTCACAACTCTGATAGGTATGTATGATCAGTCACTTTCTGATAGATACGTATGATCAATTACAACTCTGAGCAGATACATATGATCGGCCAGTAACTCTGATAGATACATTGTTGATCAATGATAACTCTGATAGATGCGTGTCCGGGGTCTCTCCTCTGATGAATCGTATAGTCGGTCATAACTCCGATAGATGCATTGTGATCAGTCACAACTCTGATAGATGCATTATGATCGGTCATATCTCTCTGATGAATGCATTATAATCAATCGATAACTCACGATAGTCGCGGTATGATCAGCGGTAACTCTGATGAATCACGAATGATCGAGTCCGCAGCTCTGATGAATATGTATGATCCGGTGACAACTCGATAGATACTTGCCAGTCGGTGACAATTCCTGATAAGAATACATTATGATCAGTAGTAACTCTGATAGATACGTATGAACAGTCACCTCTAGTAGATGTCATTATGATCAATGATAACTCTGATGAATGCGGTATGAAAGACAGTCACAAACTCTGATAGATGCGGTATGAACAGTCCACAACTCTGATAGATACATATGATCAATGCTCTAGTAGATAAAATTGCTGATCAATGATAACTCTGATAGACACGTATGATCGATGATAACTCTGATAGATACGATGATCAAGATAGCTATGATAGATACGTATGATCAATGATGTAATTTGATAGCTGTTGATAAGATCAACGAAAACCTAATAGATACGTATGATCAATGATAATATTGGTAGATCGTGTGATCAATGTCACTCTGATGAATGCATGATCAGTCTTAACTCTTATGAATCGTATGATCAATGATAACTCTGATATATCGTTATGATCAATGACAACTCCGATGAATATGTATGATCAATGATAACTCTGATAGATACGTATGATCAATCATAACTCTGATAGATCACTTATGATCAATGACAACTCTAATGGTCAGTCATTATGATCAATGATATCTCTAGATAGATCCAAATGAACCAACTCTGATGAATACGTATGATCAATGACATCTCTGATGAATCATTATGATCAATGATAATTCTAATAAATACTTATGATCAAAGATAACTGATAGATACATATGATCGGTCATAACTCTTATGAATCATTATGATCGATAACTCTGATGGTCGTGTGATCGTATTAACTCCCCAGTAGATGCATTGTGATGGGTGATAACTCTGATGAATCGTATAATCAGTCACTCCTCTGATAATCGTTATGATCACAGCTCTGATGGATATATTGATCAGTCACAACTCTGATAGATCGTGGATCAGTCACAACTCTGATAGATAATGTATGATCAATGATATCTCTGATAGGTACGTGATGATCGATGATAATCGTGATAGATAATATGATCAGTCACAACTTGGATAGGATACGTATGATCGTGACATAACTTGATAGATACTTAAAGATCAGTCACAACGCTTATAGATACGATATCAGTCACAACCTGATAGACACGATGATCAATGACAATTTAATATACGATGATCAGTCACAACTCTGATAGATAATGATGATCGATGATAACTCTGAGGATACGTATGATCACGATAACCTCTAATAGATACGTATGATCTGACAACTTGATACATTCGTATGATCAGTCACACTCTGATAGATACGTATGATCAATGACAACTCTGATGACAAGATGATCGATGATAACTCTGGATAGACACGTATGATCAATGATAGTTCTGACAGACACGC
>CM072684.1:16925769-17044342 GCA_036884735.1 Huso huso | reverse complement strand
ACTTTCTGAGGCTAATCTGGCAATGTTCAGATCTGAAAAGTTGGCACACAGGTTAGAATGATTCATCAAGCAACCCTGTATAGCATGTGACAGGGGCCAGGACTGACCTGCCAGCTTAGCAGACTCCTGAAAGAAATGCATGTGCACGTCCAGTCTGTCTGTGAAGAGCACATGCTCGTTTTAACCACTAACTAATGATCAAAGTGCTGAACTCCGGCACAGGCTTCTCATATTGAATCAATGGAGTGCCAGTGAAGATTTATTAAGAAACTTCTCCTATTGAATCAATGGAGTGCCAGTGAAGATGTATTAAGAAACTTCGCATATTACAGTAACCTACAGTAACCTTTGTCAAATTCCTATTACCCCTGCTCAATCACAGGCTCTTGATTGGACCAATTTACACCTAAGTTTATTTAATGTCAGGTCTCTGTCTAATAAGGCTCTGTTAATTAGTGATTTTATTCAGGATTACAACATTTGGAATGAATGACAATGTTTCCCTGATTGAGGCTTCTCCACCTAACTATTCTACTGGTGGGGAGGTGGACTTGCTGCTGTTTTCCGTAGTGAACTTACAATCAAACAGGAATTGCTGAAGGTTATTCATCTTTTGAAGTTTTAACCGTGACATTAAACAGTCCATTATCTCTTCATATTGTAATTATTTATCGACCACCTCAGTCAAACCCGTTATTTCTGACTGAATTTGGGGATCTGCTATCTATATTGACAGTCAAATGTGATAGGATTCTTTTATTGGGTGATTTTAACCTTCATGTTGACATTGATTCTGATTCTAACTCCTTGGAATGTTTGAGGCTACTGGATCTCCTGATAAACCAGACCACGCTCCCTCCTGCAACAACAGAATGTGCAGAAGAGACATTCTCTCTCGCCTGATAAACCAGACCATGCTCCCTCCTGCAACAACAGCAATGTGCAGAAGAGACATTCTCTCTCGCCTGATAAACCAGACCATGCTCCCTCCTGCAACAACAGCAATGTGCAGAAGAGACATTCTCTCTCGCCTGATAAACGAGACCATGCTCCCTCCTGCAACAACAGCAATGTGCAGAAGAGACATTCTCTCTCGCCTGATAAACCAGACCACGCTCCCTCCTGCAACAACAGAATGTGCAGAAGAGACATTCTCTCTCTCCTGGTAAACACTCCTGAGTAAATGTTGAGAAATGTGTTGGCCAGTTGATTTACGACCTGTGATGTGTGATTAAAAATTTCAGATGAGGCAATACTGTACAGCTATGGCCAAACGTTTTGCATCACCCTATAGAATGAACTAATTTTGCTTCATAAAGTCGAATGAAACCTGCTAAATAATGTTACGTTAACATATTGAATTACATACTACATGCTTTGTAGTTTTCCATATACTTAACAACAAAATGAAAAAATGAAATACTGTACTACTATTATGGCTTCCAGTAGACTTTTGCGATATTATTTTGTAGTTTCTTTGATTACATGATGTCAAATAAAATATCTAAATTATGTTCACATAGTTTTTTTTTATTATTATGTCTCCAAAAATTCGAAGTGATGAAAAACTTTTGACCACAGCTGTATGTTTAAAAATATGAACGTGCAATATGGACAACATGGGACCCAGCAAAAGTAACATAATGCATGTTCTGTAAATACTGCAGGGGGTTCTTCACAATGTAAGGGCCATCCCAGTTCATCTTAAATCTGAGATTAGGTACGTTTTTAACAGCCATGCATTGTCAGTGATTTCTAAGATCAAACGTCAGAATAGAGAAGACCAATGGTCAATAATATTTCACATTGAACCTGTTTATATTGAGCAGTGATTTCAATCAGTATCTGCTATCTCACTTGTTTTGACTGAATCCTGTGAAGCCCATTTACTGTAAATCCTTGGCCACCACTCAAGATTAGATGCAGAACAAAAAGGTACAACTGTTGTTTGTATACAGCACACATCCAGCACCAGCCATTTCAATGAAAGATGAAACAGTGAGAACAGCTCACATTAGTACTGCACAGAAAGGGCTACTGAACTAAGGCTGTTTGAAATGGTCTTCAGCAGCTAGTCTAGTAAATTCACAGGGTTACCACCTCAGGGTTGCTAATTAAATAACTTCAGCGTCATACGCTGAAAAATGAATGCAAATGGTCAAAGATGTTAGACTATAGCAGGCCTCCTGTTTTAGTGGTGTATCCTTCCTTTACTACTTGTGTTAAAATGAAAGTACTATACAGCTGAGACCTACAGTATACAGTGAATGGATGTGCATGGCAAACATAGGGAAATATTTTGTTAGCTACAGTCACATAAATAAAGAAAAGAAACATTACCCTCCTCCATGTTGCTCAATTTCTACAGATGAAGGTGCTTTAATGAAGGATTTGCAGTATATGACAATGGGACACTGCAGTATCAGGTTATTAACAGTACACTTGTCAGACATACCCAGCGTCTTGTGCCTCATGAGCTCGGATAACTGATAATAAATGGTTGTTCTGTAGAAAGTCACATACCGCAGGGTAACTAGATGAGAGAGAGAAAAAGAAAGATTAAAAAACAGTGCAGTGTCTGCTCTACACAAATGCTATAAGAACATTTGCTAACCATGTATGTTTCATCTATTTCAAACACATTATTGATCTTTCACTGTTACAGAACAACCTGCAAAGTTAACAAGAAACACATTACGTTGCCTTTGCTGTGTCTCGTGTTGTCTGTATCGCAGTTATATTTTTAAACATATCATTAAACATTTAATCACACATCATAAAACATATCTCAACATTTACTCTGGAGCAGGAGAAAAAAAGTCTTCTAAGGCTACATACACAGGCTAAATGCGGTTGTGTTCACCTTTTGCTCTTAATACGGTTTGTATTGTATTACTTGTATTGTAACACTTGAAATGTATTTGCTTACGATTGTAAGTCGCCCTGGATAAGGGCGTCTGCTAAGAAATAAATAATAATAATAATAATATACACACACAGTTCGGTTACAAAGGGCAGCGACAACCACACTAGTTCATTCCTTTCAGAGCGAGTATCGAGTGAGGTTATTAATTCATTTCGGTTAGTTATGCACACTAACTGTGTGTGTGTGTATTACAACCGCACTTACACAACCGCAGGTGGTGCTCAGTGGATTTCTGCGCAACTAATGATGTCATTGTTTATCAGACATTTCCATGTGATAAACATGGCTAAAAACAATATATATACAGCTCTGGAAAAAATTAAGAGACCACTGCAAAATTATCAGTTTCTCTGGTTTTACTATTTACAGGTATGTGTTTGGGTAAAATGAACATTTTTGTTTTATTCCATAAACTACTGACAACATTTCTCCCAAATTCCAAATAAAAATATTGTCATTTAGAGCATTTATTTGCAGAAAATGACAACTGGTCAAAATAACAAAAAAGATGCAGTGTTGTCAGACCTCAAATAATGCAAAGAAAATAAGTTCATATTCATTTTTAAACAACACAATACTAATGTTTTAACTTAGGAAGAGTTCAGAAATCAATATTTGGTGGAATAACCCTGATTTTCAAGCACAGCTTTCATGCGTCTTGGCATGCTCTCCACCAGTCTTTCACATTGATGTTGGGTGACTTTATGCCACTCCTGGCGCAAAAATTCAAACAGCTCGGCTTTGTTTGATGGCTTGTGACCATCCATCTTCCTCTTGATCACATTCCAGAGGTTTTCAATGGGTTCAGGTCTGGAGATTGGGCTGGCCATGACAGGGTCTTGATCTGGTGGTCCTCCATCCACACCTTGATTGACCTGGCTGTGTGGCATGGAGCATTGTCCTGCTGGAAAACCAATCCTCAGAGTTGGGGAACATTGTCAGAGCAGAAGGAAGCAAGTTTTCTTCCAGGACAGCCTTGTACTTGGCTTGATTCAGCGTCCTTCACAAAGACAAATCTGCCCGATTCCAGCCTTGCTGAAGCACACCCCAGATGAGTCCAATTTTCAGCTTTGCCCAACACCTGGTCGTCTAATGGTTAGACGGAGACCTGGAGAGGCCTACAAAGCCACAGTGTCTCGCACCCACTGTGAAATGTGGTGGAGGATCGGTGATGATCTGGGGTGCTTCAGCAAGGCTGGAATCGGGCAGCTTTGGCATGAATCAAGCCAAGTACAATGTTGTCCTGGAAGAAAACTTGCTTCCTTCTGCTCTGACAATGTTCCCCAACTCTGAGGATTGGTTTTCCAGCAGGACAATGCTCCATGCCACACAGCCAGGTCAATCAAGGTGTGGATGGAGGACCACCAGATCAAGACCCTGTCATGGCCAGCCCAATCTCCAGACCTGAACCCCCATTGAAAACCTCTGAATGTGATCAAGAGGAAGATGGATGGTCACAAGCCATCAAACAAAGCCGAGCTGCTTGAATTTTTGCGCCAGGAGTGGCATAAAGTCACCCAACATCAATGTGAAAGACTGGTGGAGAGCATGCCAAGACATGAAAGCTGTGCTTGAAAATCAGGGTTATTCCACCAAATATTGATTTCTGAACTCTTCCTAAGTTAAAACATTAGTATTGTGTTGTTTAAAATGAATATGAACTTATTTTCTTTGCATTATTTGAGGTCTGACAAAACTGCATCTTTTTGTTATTTTGACCAGTTGTCATTTTCTGCAAATAAATGCTCTAAATGACAAATTTTTATTTGGAATTTGGGAGAAATGTTGTCAGTAGTTTATGGAATAAAACAAAAATGTTCATTTTACCCAAACACATACCTGTAAATAGTAAAACCAGAGAAACTGATAATTTTGCAGTGGTCTCTTAATTTTTTCCAGAGCTGTGTATATATATATATATACAGTGCCTTGCGAAAGTATTCGCCCCCCTTGAACTTTTGCGACCTTTTGCCACATTTCAGGCTTCAAACATAAAGATATGAAACTGTAATTTTTTTGTGAAGAATCAACAACAAGTGGGACACAATCATGAAGTGGAACGAAATTTATTGGATATTTCAAACTTTTTAACAAATAAAAACTGAAAAATTGGGCGTGCAAAATTATTCAGCCCCTTTACTTTCAGTGCAGCAAACTCTCTCCAGAAGTTCAGTGAGGATCTCTGAATGATCCAATGTTGACCTAAATGACTAATGATGATAAATAGAATCCACCTGTGTGTAATCAAGTCTCCGTATAAATGCACCTGCACTGTGATAGTCTCAGAGGTCCGTTTAAAGCGCAGAGAGCATCATGAAGAACAAGGAACACCAGGCAGGTCCGAGATACTGTTGTGGAGAAGTTTAAAGCCGGATTTGGATACAAAAGATTTCCCAAGCTTTAAACATCCCAAGGAGCACTGTGCAAGCGATAATATTGAAATGGAAGGAGTATCAGACCACTGCAAATCTACCAAGACCTGGCCGTCCTCTAAACTTTCAGCTCATACAAGGAGAAGACTGATCAGAGATGCAGCCAAGAGGCCCATGATCACTCTGGATGAACTGCAGAGATCTACAGCTGAGGTGGGAGACTCTGTCCATAGGACAACAATCAGTCGTATACTGCACAAATCTGGCCTTTATGGAAGAGTGGCAAGAAGAAAGCCATTTCTTAAAGATATCCATAAAAAGTGTCGTTTACAGTTTGCCACAAGCCACCTGGGAGACACACCAAACATGTGGAAGAAGGTGCTCTGGTCAGATGAAACCAAAATCGAACTTTTTGGCAACAATGCAAAACGTTATGTTTGGCGTAAAAAGCAACACAGCTCATCACCCTGAACACACCATCCCCACTGTCAAACATGGTGGTGGCAGCATCATGGTTTGGGCCTGCTTTTCTTCAGCAGGGACAGGGAAGATGGTTAAAATTGATGGGAAGATGGATGGAGCCAAATACAGGACCATTCTGGAAGAACACCTGATGGAGTCTGCAAAAGACCTGAGACTGGGACGGAGATTTGTCTTCCAACAAGACAATGATCCAAAACATAAAGCAAAATCTACAATGGAATGGTTCACAAATAAACATATCCAGGTGTTAGAATGGCCAAGTCAAAGTCCAGACCTGAATCCAATCGAGAATCTGTGGAAAGAACTGAAAACTGCTGTTCACAAATGCTCTCCATCCAACCTCACTGAGCTCGAGCTGTTTTGCAAGGAGGAATGGGCAAAATTTCAGTCTCTCGATGTGCAAAACTGATAGAGACATACCCCAAGCGACTTACAGCTGTAATCGCAGCAAAAGGTGGCGCTACAAAGTATTAACTTAAGGGGGCTGAATAATTTTGCACGCCCAATTTTTCAGTTTTTTATTTGTTAAAAAAATTTGAAATATCCAATAAATTTCGTTCCACTTCATGATTGTGTCCCACTTCTTGTTGATTCTTCACAAAAAATTACAGTTTCATATCTTTATGTTTGAAGCCTGAAATGTGGCAAAAGGTCATAAAGTTCAAGGGGGCGAATACTTTTCATAAGGCACTGTATATATATATATATATATATATATATATATATATATACTAAATAGTGCGTACATATAATATACTTTTTATATTTAATCAAAGTACAGTTGCATAATATTCTGTTGTAAGAAAACAAAATTGTATTTTTGGTTTTGCAACTTAAATAAAACAATAACGTCTTTCTCACCACTGTGAAGTGGTATTGTCACTACCCCGGATAACAAAGGATAATTAAATACATTTTAAAAACAGCACTGTCACCTGATGCTGTTACTGGGTCTGCGTGATATAAAGGCAGACTCAATTTGTACTTTGTCATGATGAAAATAGCCACCAATATTTTACTTTAAAATGTAATGAACAAACCAAGAATTACAAGAAGTATAACTAATCAAATACAGAAACACAGCCCTTTCAATGGCAATGTTCAATTCAACACCTAGAATTTGCTTTTTTTTATTTTAATTAATGCATCATTGGTTTTATTTTTAAAAAATGTTCTATGGAACTATTTTTTTCTTAAGTTTTAAGAGAAAGGATAATTAATAAAAATGACATTTTTGTTAATTAAAAAACATTTTCACATTTGTTTTTCAATGTAGTTAGTTAACCCATCTTATAAGCACAGTAGGCACTTCAGGGTGTGTGATACACTGGGCTTCGCCTCGTGTTTACAGCACACCCGGGGGGTGCTGATATTAGAGTATGTCACACACCCTGAAGTGCCTTACTGCTTACATAATGTAGGACCCATAAACATTGTATATAAGAAGTGTATTGAAATCTATATTTCTTCCTGTATATGCAGTGCTTTTACTTTTAAGTTTGCTAGGGCAGGTATCTGCTGAGATGCGTAAGTGCTGCCCTGGATATGCGGTCTTCACTGACAGACGGGAGGATTGTATCATTCAGCAAGCAGGTTGGTGTTTAAAGTCTCCCTGGTGTCTCTGATGGCTGGCCTTACTCAATCAGTACCATACCATGGCCCAGGCACCCCGGAGTGCAAGGGTATTCCAGTTCATTCTATATCCATGAATCCATGACGCACATTAAACACCTTTAAATCAGGGCGTGCACTTTCCAAGCAATTCCCTTTAACACTTATAGTAATTAAAACAGAAGGAAATGTGTTCATTGTGAAATAGGAAATTATGCTTTTACCATCATTTGCAATCTACACTTTATAAGACAAGGTCTTCTGGTGTGAACTAATATAACATGCTTTAAAAGCGTGTCACAACCTATTCAAACTCTCATATCTGATCTGTAATTATTTGTCTTACCTTTGTTTCATGCGTTAAGATCAGACTCTTCTAAGGAGGTCCTATAATTCAGCAGTTCAGTGACTTGTTTTAAACACTTCTATTCACGAGCCAATCACTCAAAACGTGTTTATAAGGGCATGATGTGCGTGTTATTAGACAATCAAACCAAAGTGGTTTTAATAGATTGGGTATGACACACTGTTAGATAATGTTAGATTAGTTTACACTGCCAGAGGACAGTTTGAAGTATTAAACACCAGCAAACATTTTTTGATACCTTTATCAGTATTAATCTGGGGGAGTGTTTAAAGTCATTTCAATCTCCACCACATAATTTGTTCCATAAGAACCTCCATTTCCCTGTTTGAATTTCCTATAACGTGCGTTAGAACCTCCATTTCCCTGTTTGAATTTCCTATTACATGCGTAAGAAACTCCATTTCCCCTGTTTGAATCTCCAATAACATGCGTTAGAACCTCCATTTCCCTGTTTGAATCTCCTATAACATGCATTAGAACCTCCATTTCTCCCTATTCAAAACTGTACACTACAAAGTCCTATTTCAGGTGCAGTCAAGTGAGTTTTACTATTTAATGGATATTATGTAAAGCTGGGTGCAATATTCTTTTTTATTACGCACTTCTCATCTGAAGATCACTTGAATAACACAACAATATTGACCTTACTTGAGGTAGTCCGGGGTGCTCTACATTCTGGATGAAAGATTAATGAACATTTACATGTTTTAATAAATGAGCACTCACATAGAAAATGACAGACTTGGTACCTTGCCTTCGGATATATTTGACCTCCTTATTGAATCCCCCTGACATTTGAAAAGTAGTTTAAGGCAGTAAAAATTACATGCAATTAGATCTGACATATTTGCTTGTATAAAAAATAGAGCAAGACAAATGAATTGGCAAACCACTAGGGGCTCGCTTGCAATTCCACAGAACCATGGAGGCAATAGAACAACATGACATACATCTGCACTTTGTATGCGCAGTTACAAATGAAAAAGGAAGGAATATATTTCAGTAGACATTGGCAGGTGCAATGGTACACTGGTTATACAGAATGGCCGTGTATTGAATTTTGTCTTCATATGCGTAAACTGTCTTCCCTTTTATTTGAAGTAATGTAGTTATGATAATAATTCCACACATCTTACCCTTGTTGCACCTCCATTCACTACATACATCTCAAATGTGCAGTTTAGAAACAAACACATGGGGCCCAATTCTGACAAAGGGGCAATCCATTAAACGCGTAGGCAAAACGCATTTGTCCCTGATTTTGGTGACATGCTTTGCCCTGTCCTTCACTGTCTGCTTTAGAGCCAGTGGGGTGTGTCCTATTTGCATGTTTTTTTTCTTTTAATTTAGTAGTCGCCAATTATTTTTTTGTTATTTTCTCCCCAATTTAGTAGTATCCAATTATTTTGTTTAGCTCAGCTCACCGCTACCACCCTTGCGCTGACTCAGGAGGGGCGAAGACGAACACACGCTGTCCTCTGAAGCATGTGCGGTTAGCCGCCTGCTTTTTTACACACTGCAGACTCACCATGCAGCCACCCAGAGCTACAGCGTCAGAGGACAATGCAGCCCTGGGCAGCTTACAGGCAAGCCCGCAGGCGCCTGGCCAGACCACAGGGGTCGCTGGTGTGTAGTGAGCCAAGAATACCCTGGCCGACCTAACCCTCCCTCCCCCCTGAGCGCCGCCCCCGGGGAGCTCCCGTCCTCGGTCGTCAAAGGAATAGCCTGGACTCGAACCGGCGACGTCCAGACTAAGGGCGCATCCTGCACTCCACGTGGAGCGCCTTTACTCGGGAGCCCCTGCATGTTAGCTTTGAGTGATTTTTATGAAAACATAGATGGGGGCGACTGTGTCTCAAAATAACCAGTAAAGGGGAGGCTTATCTGAAACACAGGCACAGCCGATTCCATTACAAAACGGGAACAGCAAGTGGTGAAAGAGAAGTAGAGAGAGACACACTTTTTCCAAACAATGCTCGATGTTATATATTTTTTACATTTTAAAATAAACACTATATAATAGAGCTGTGGAACGTGCCTTCATTAACTTTAGAGCTGCTCTGAAAGATATAGATTTACATGGAAAAAATAAATACCTCACAATATATATCATATTTCACAATTACTGGATGTGTTCTCCAATGGCCCGTGAGGGCTTGGTACGGTATGGTTACGGGTGCTTCTCCACTGGCACATCTGACCCGTGAGGGCTCGGTACGGTACGGTACAGGTGCTTCTCCACTGGCACACCGATCCGGTGAGGGTTCGGTATGGTACTGCACAGGTGCTTCCTCCACTGGCACACACGACCCGTGAGGGCTTCGGTCACGGATACAGGTGCTTCTCCACTGGCACACCCGACCCGTGAGGGCTTCGGTACGGCACGTGGTACCTGTGCTTCTCCACTGGCACACCGACCCGTGAGGAGCTCGGTACGGGCACGCCACAGGTGCTTTCTCCACTGGCACACCCGACCCGTGAGGCTCGGCAAGCCGGCACTGGCGCTTTCTCCACTGGCACACCCACCCGTGGAGGGCTCGGCACGGGTACAGGTACAGGTGCTTCTCCACTGGCACACCCACCCGTGAGGGTTCGGCACGGCACGTACAGGTACTTCTCCACTGGGCGCACCCGACCCGTGAGGGTTCGGTATGGTACGGGTACAGGTGCTTCTCCACTGGCACACCCGACCCGTGAGGGCTCGATACGGTACGGGTACGGGTGCTTCTCCACTGGCACATCCGACCCGTGAGGGCTCGGTACGGCATAGGTGCTTCTCCACTGGCACACCCGACCCGTGAGGGCTCGGTATGGTACAGGTGCTTCTCCACTAGCACATCCGACCCGTGAGGGCTCGGTACGGTACGGTACAGGTGCTTCTCCACTGGCACACCTGATCCGTGAGGGTTCGGTACGGTACGGTACAGGTGCTTCTCCACTGGCACACCTGATCCGTGAGGGTTCGGTATGGTACGGTACAGGTGCTTCTCCACTGGCATACCCAACCCGTGAGGGTTCGGTACGGTACGGTACAGGTGCTTCTCCACTGGCACACCCGATCCGTGAGGGCTCGGTACGGTACGGGTACTGGTGCTTCTCCACTGGCACACCCGACCCGTGAGGGCTCGGTACGGTACGGGTACTGGTGCTTCTCCACTGGCACACCCAACCTGTGAGGGCTCGGTACGGTACAAGTGCTTCTCCACTAGCACATCCGACCCGTGAGGGTTCGGTATGGTACGGGTACAGGTGCTTCTCCACTGGCACACCCAACCTGTGAGGGCTCGGTACGTTACAGGTGCTTCTCCACTAGCACATCCGACCCGTGAGGGCTCGGTACGGTGCAGGTGCTTCTCCACTAGCACATCCGACCCGTGAGGGCTCGGTACGGTACGGGTACTGGTGCTTCTCCACTGGCACACCCGACCCGTGAGGGCTCGGTACGGTACGGGTACTGGTGCTTCTCCACTGGCACACCCAACCTGTGAGGGCTCGCGATGCGTACAAGTGCTTCTCCACTAGCACATCCGACCCGTGAGGGTTCGGGTATGGTACGGGTACGGGTGCTTCTCCACTGGCACACCCAACCTGTGAGGGCTCGGTACGGTACAGGTGCTTCTCCACTAGCACATCCGACCCGTGAGGGCTCGGTACGGTACAGGTGCTTCTCCACTAGCACATCCGACCCGTGAGGGTTCGGTATGGTACGGGTACGGGTGCTTCTCCACTGGCACACCCGACCCGAGGGCTCGGTACGGTACAGGTGCTTCTCCACTGGCGCACCCGACCTGTGAGGGCTCGGTACGGTACGGGTACTGGTGCTTCTCCACTGGCATACCCGACCCGTGAGGGCTCGGTACGGTACGGTACAGGTGCTTCTCCACTGGCACACCTGACCCGTGAGGGCTCGGTACGGTACAGGTGCTTCTCCACTGGCACACCCGACCCGTGAGGGCTCGGTATGGTACGGGTACTGGTGCTTCTCCACTGGCACACCCAACCTGTGAGGGCTCGGTACGGTACGGGTACTTCTCCGCAGGCTATTTGTCGAGCCGAGCGAGAACCAAACCGCGAAACTTCGGCGGGGTTAAGGATCTTCATCATTACGTTGCATCAGTCAGTACACTCCAGAAAGACAAACAGCAAACATTGGCAGGCAGCGAGTGTGATGAGAGAAAAGTACAGCCTTGGGACGCTGAGGAAGTGCAGGCTCTAGTTTCTCTGTGGGCAGATAGAATTGTTCAGAAAGATCTGCAGTCATTCGTCAGAAATGAGAAATTTTATGCCCGAATTTCTGACAATTTGAAGGAAATGGACATAAACTGTGGGTACAGTACACTTAACAAACACAAACAAACAAACAAAAGGCAGGCAGTCTTCCTAGCGACAGCGTGTGGAAGCGACATCGTGGGAGAAGTACAGTCGTGGACAAGTACAGCGCAGTTAGAAGCAGAAAGGAGGAATTACATCTTTAAATCTGGAGTTGCTTTAATCAGAAAACATTGCAGCTTAAAGCCTTGCAGCTGCGTGTATTTTTCTGATAAGCTGAAACTCGGAGCAGCTGATTCAAATCCCGCGGCGTTCTGGGACACGGGGGAGGAGCGGAGCACGCAGCACAAACACAAACAAACAAAAGGCAGGCAGTCTTCCTAGCGACAGCGTGTGGAAGCGACATCGTGGGAGAAGTACAGTCGTGGACAAGTACAGCGCAGTTAGAAGCAGTTTGAAAGCAGGTTGACAGCTGCAGAAGCTACACTAAACAAAAAAATGGTCTTCAAGCCAGTAATCTGTGACAACTGCATGATGTGGGAAATCCGAGAAAACCCAACTGAGCTCAACCAAGTTTGTGTAAAGTGCCGCACCATCAGGACTTGCTTCAGCGATTAAGCCTGCTAGAAAAGGAGATGGAGGAAATGAGACAGCAACAGGAGCTTGAGGAGCTGACACACCCACAATTCATGGAAGTCTGCACCCCTAGCAGACTGAAAGCCACCAGGGAGATGGAAGAGAGTCGAAACAGCTGGGTTCAAATAGGCAGAAGCAGGGAAAAAAGAAACTTCGTCAAACACAACCACCAGAAATCCAGACAGCCAACACATTTGAGCCACTTCAACATTTAGATGACCAAAACCAACATCAAGAGAATGAAAGAAACAACACCCAGGACCCTATAAACAGTGCTGACCAGCCAGCAAAAAGAAGGGAGGTCATGATTGTTGGGGACTCCATACTGAGAAACACAGCAAGTTCAGTTCGCAGTTTGGACCCCTTACTACAACAGTGTGCTGCCTTCCAGGAGCCTCTGTCAAGCACATCACTGAGAACGTGGACAGGCTCCTAGAACGAACTGGAGATGACCCGGTAGTAGTCGTCCACATTGGTACAAACAACATTGGAAGAGACAGGCCAAGATCCCTGCAGAACAAATTCAGAGAGCTAGGAAGGAAATTAAAAGACAAGACCAAAACTGTGGTATTTTCTGGGATACTGCCGGCGCCTTGCAAAGGACCATATGGACAGCTGGAAATACAAAATCAAAATGCATGGCTGAAATCATGGTGCACACAGGAAGGCTTCACCTTTCTTGAACATTGGAGCACTTTCTACAACAAGGACTATCTATACAGGTGGGACGGACTGCACTTAAACAGAAAGGGAACCAATCTACTCGGAGAAAGGATCCTTCAGGCGGTACAGAAGCATTTAAACTAGAAAGGAAGGGGGGAAAAAAAAAAACAGAAGGAGACTACATCAAAACAAGGGCAACAACTCAGGTAAGACCACTATTAAATGTATTTATCTTAATGCTAGAAGTCTCAGAAACAAAATGTTAGAACTTGAAGCTACTGCACTAACAAGTAACTACGATGTGATAGGTGTTACAGAAACTTGGTTGTCTGAGAGTGATGGAGACGAATATAATATCAGTGGGTACACACTGTATAGGAAAGACAGGCAGGACAGAAGAGGCGGAGGGTAGCGCTATACATAAGAAATAGCCTTGAAGCCCAGGTGTTAAATCAGGACAAAAACAATGCAGAATCAATATGGGTCAGAATAATGGACACAAATTCAAAGGGCATAATAATAGGAGCATGCTATAGACCGCCAAATTCAGCGCTGAGCAAAATAATCTGTTGTACAATGACATTAGAAATGCGTGTAGAAAAGGAGAAGCCATACTAATGGGGATTTCAACTTCCCTGTATAAAATGGGATAACCCGATGGGGGCACGACGGACGAAATTGAAATGGTGGAAATGACAAATGACTGCTTCCTAACGCAATTTGTCAAGGCACCGACTAGAGGGGAGGCATGCCTTGATTTAGTCTTTTTCAAATAATGAAGACAGAATAACTAAAACAGAGGTCAGAGAGCCATTGGCAAACTCAGACCACAACATGGTCTCATTTGAAATATTTTTTAAAACCCCAAAAGTAATGACTAAAGCTAAGGTTTACAATTTTAGAAAAGCAAACTATGAAGGTATGAAACAGAGACTAACAGAAGTAGATTGGAGTAAAATAGAAAACATCCACAGAAAAAGGTGGCTGTCTTTTAAAAATGTAGTACTAGAGGCACAAAACAATTACATCCCAAAAGTAGACAAATCTAAATCTAAAACAAAATGGCCAAAATGGTTTAATAGATCAATTAAAAAAAATATTCAGCGAAAAAAAAGGCACTTTACAGAGCGTTTAAAAGGGACCAAAAACAAAGCACACAGAAAGAGTACTTGGAACTGCAAACACAAGTCAAAAAGGAAGTTAGAAAGGCCAAGAGAGATAGAAATCAATATTGCTAAGGGGCTAAAACCAATTCCAAAATGTTTTCCAATATTATAACAGCAAGAGAACATTCAAGAGGAGGTTAAATGTCTAAGAGACACAAATGGCAAAATCATAGATGAAGAAAAAAAAAATAGCAAATATATTAAATGATTACTTTTCACAGATTTTTACAAAGGAGGACACGGACAACATGCCCCACATGTCGACCTGTTCCTATCCAGTTTTAAATAACTTTAGCATAACAGAGGCAGAAGTGTTAAAGGGACTAGGAGCTCTTAAAATAAACAAATCCCTGGGCGGATGAGATCCTCCCAATAGTACTCAAAGAAATGAAAGAAGTTATTTACAAGCCGCTAACCAAGATCATGCAACAGTCTCTTGACACAGGGGTTGTACCGACAGACTGGAAAATAGCAAACGTAATACCGATCCACAAAAAGGAGACAAAACTGAACCAGGTAACTACAGACCAATAAGCCTGACTTCTATTATATGTAAACTTATGGAAACTATAATAAGATCCAAAATGGAAAATTACCTATATGGTAACAATATCCTGGGTGACAGCCAGCATGGTTTTAGGAAAGGGAGATCATGTCTAACTAACCTACTTGACTTTTTGAGGATGCAACATTGAAAATGGACAACTGCAAAGCATACGACATGGTCTATTTAGATTTCCAGAAAGCTTTTGACAAAGTCCCGCATAAAAGATTAATTCTCAAACTGAACGCAGTAGGGATTCAAGGAAATGCATGCACATGGATTAGGGAGTGGTTAACAGGTAGAAAACAGAAAGTACTGATTAGAGGAGAAACCTCGAAATGGAGTGAGGTAACCAGTGGTGTACCACAGGGATCAGTATTAGGTCCTCTGCTATTCCTAATCTACATTAATGATTTAGACTCTGATATAGTAAGCAAACTCGTTAAATTTGCAGACGACACAAAAATAGGAGTGGCAGACACTGTTGAAGCAGCAAAGGTCATTCAAAATGATCTAGACCGCATTCAAAATTGGGCAGACACATGGCAAATGAAATTTAATAGAGAAAAGTGTAAAGTATTGCATGCGGGCAATAAAAATGTTCATTATAAATATCATATGGGAGATAGTGAAATTGAAGAAGGGAACTATGAAAAAGACCTAGGAGTTTATGTTGACTCAGAAATGTCTTCATCTAGACAATGTGGGGAAGCTATAAAAAGGCTAACAAGATGCTTGGATATATCGTGAGAAGTGTTGAATTTAAATCAAGGGAAGTAATGTTAAAACTCTACAATGCATTAGTAAGACCTCACCTAGAATATTGTGTTCAGTTCTGGTCACCTCGTTACAAAAAGGATATTGCTGCTCTAGAAAGAGTGCAAAGAAGAGCAACCAGAATTATCCGGGTTTAAAAGGCATGTCGTATGCAGACAGGCTAAAAAGAATTGAATCTATTCAGTCTTGAACAAAGAAGACTACGCCGGGCGATCTGATTCAAACATTCAAAATCCTAAAAGGTATAGACAATGTCAACCCGGGGACTTCTTTGACTTGAAAAAAAAAAAAGGACCAGGGGTCATAAATGGAGATTAGATAAAGGGCATTCAGAACAGAAAATAGGAGGCACTTTTTTACACAGAGAATTGTGAGGGTCTGGAACCAACTCCCCAGTAATGTTGTTGAAGCTGACACCCTGGGATCCTTCAAGAAGCTGCTTGATGAGATTCTGGGATCAATAAGCTACTAACAACCAGACGAGCAAGATGGGCTGAATGGCCTCCTCTCGTTTGTAAACTTTCTTATGTTCTTATGTTCTTAACTCACACGCTCAAAAACACAATATTCTACCAAATTTCTCATCCTTGACCTTTATTATATTTATATAAAGAAAACATGTGGAAAAAAAAAAAAAAATCTGAATTTATTTACAAAAATATAGTAAAACAAAATACTGTACGGCTGTACCACACATACAACTACGGCTCTCACTGCACTCGCACAGCTTTTTTTTTATAAGCACCCAGACAAAAAACAACTCTTGAAAAAACAACAACTATCCTTAAACAGAATATCTTTGGCAAATCATATTTTTAAAACCTTCTTTTTTACCCTTGAACAGAGCTAATTGAACTTTATTAAGTCGATATAATTATGGAATGAAATTCCTAAATATATTTACAAAATATAGGGATACAAGATACAGATGTAGCATTGGTCCATTAATTTTTTAACACACTTTTTTGAGCATCTTTTGGCAAACTGAGTTAATTAATAACAATAATTAATAACAACTGTCTGTCGTTGCGTGTGACGTCAGTAGCATGTTGTTGTGTATAATAAGTGAATTGCTAAAACAAGCCTTACCTATAGAAATATGAGCAGCCTCTGACAGTGTTGTGGCTGAAGAATTCCTGGGTCTTTTCATTTCCAAAATCTTCCAAAGGATCTGACCACAGCAGGTCACACATTGGCCCAAAAGCAGGAGGTTCTTTAAACCTGTCTAACTATAAAAGCAGGCAGTGTTATACTTCTGATTATGTATTGATACAGAGTGCAAATCATAAAGCAGGCAGTATTATACTTCTGATTATGCACTGATAGGCAGTGCAGATCATAAAGCAGGCAGTGTTATACTTCTGATTATGCACTGATAGGCAGTGCAGATCATAAAGCAGGCAGTATTATACTTCTGATTATACATTGATAGGCAGTGCAGATCATAAAGCAGGCAGTGCTATACTTCTGATTATGCACTGATAGGCAGTGCAGATCATAAAGCAGGCAGTGTTATACTTCTGATTATGCACTGATAGGCAGTGCAGATCATAAAGCAGGCAGTGCTATACTTCTGATTATGCACTGATAGGCAGTGCAGATCATAAAGCAGGCAGTGTTATACTTCTGATTATGCACTGATAGGCAGTGCAGATCATAAAGCAGGCAGTGTTATACTTCTGATTATGCATTGATATAGAATGCAGATCATAAAGCAGGCAGTGCTATACTTCTGATTATGCACTGATAGGCAGTGCAGATCATAAAGCAGGCAGTGTTATACTTCTGTTATGCACTGATATAGAGTGCAGACCATAAAGCAGGCAGTATTATACTTCTGATTATACATTGATAGGCAGTGCAGATCATAAAGCAGGCAGTGTTATACTTCTGATTATGCACTGATAGACAGTGCAGATCATAAAGCAGGCAGTGTTATACTTCTGATTATGCATTGATGTAGAATGCAGATCATAAAGCAGGCAGTGTTATACTTCTGATTATACATTGATAGGCAGTGCAGATCATAAAGCAGGCAGTGTTATACTTCTGATTATGCACTGATAGGCAGTGCAGATCATAAAGCAGGCAGTGTTATACTTCTGATTATGCACTGATAGGCAGTGCAGATCATAAAGCCAGCAGTGTTATACTTCTGATTATGCACTGATATAGAGTGCAGATCATAAAGCAGGCAGTATTATGCTTCTGATTATACATTGATAGGCAGTGCAGATCATAAAGCAGGCAGTGTTATACTTCTGATTATGCATTGATATAGAATGCAGATCATAAAGCAGGCAGTGTTATACTTCTGATTATGCACTGATAGGCAGTGCAGATCATAAAGCCAGCAGTGTTATACTTCTGATTATGCACTGATATAGAGTGCAGATCATAAAGCAGGCAGTATTATGCTTCTGATTATGCACTGATAGGCAGTGCAGATCATAAAGCAGGCAGTGTTATACTTCTGATTATGCATTGATATAGAGTGCAGATCATAAAGAGGGCAATGAAAAAGATTTCAGAACATTCCAGTACACGCCACAAGCGTCATCTCATGCACGACTACCAACTGACACAAATTCTAAAGTTATTGAGAACGGCGTTAACTATGTTCTTCTTTTAAAAATAAATCATGATGTTTAATAAGTCAATCTGTACAGCTAACCCTGTCGTTTCTCACTTTTATTTACCTTTTATTAGCATCACCAAAGCTATCACTGATCCCCTTATCACTGTGCTTCAGATTTTTATATTTACTGTAATTATAACCAAAGCTATCGCTGATCCCCTTATCACTGTGTTTCAGATTTTTATATTTACTGTAATTATAACCAAAGCTATCGCTGATCCCCTTATCACTGTGCTTCAGATTTTTATATTTACTGTAATTATAACCAAAGCTATCGCTGATCCCCTTATCACTGTGCTTCAGATTTTTATATTTACTGTAATTATAACCAAAGCTATCGCTGATCCCCTTATCACTGTGCTTCAGATTTTTATATTTACTGTAATTATAACCAAAGCTATCGCTGATCCCTTATCACTGTGCTTCAGATTTTTATATTTACTGTAATTATAACCAAAGCTATCTCTGATCCCCTTATCACTGTGCTTCAGATTTTTATATTTACTGTAATTGAGGGTTGTGGCAGGACTGAGGCCCTGCTCATGTGCGTTCCTAGTTTCTTTAGAGTTTTGTGTTTTGTGTTTGTTTCTGTTATTTAGTCAGACACTCCGTCTGGGACATGCTGCCTCCTGTGTTTGTTTGCAGGGAACAGCAGCTTGGGATTGGCCTTTGTTCTGTGTGAACAGGGAGAAGAAGAGGCCCTGCAGTGCGGTGAACAGCCATGAATTTCTACTTCTAACTCTGGGACAAGCAGGTAAAACAAAGAAAGGGGGACTAATACCTGAAGAGGAGAGAGCTGCTCAGTAGTGCTGAATCAGGTCCTGTCTTTCCTTCTCAAAGGAACATTATCAAATACATTGCACTTCCTTTATATTCACCTTTTTAATATCGTCTAAAGTGTGTACTTCAGGTGACAGACCTCCGTGAACACACAGGAACTGCTGGTTCATCAGGGCAGCCAGAGGAAGGCAGTCAAACGCATCCATGCAGGAGTCATACACCTGCTCCGAATACTTGATTCTACCTGGAAGAAGAAGGAATGGAAACAAGCCCTGCTGTAGTGAATCAGCACACTCTGAGTCACATGTGTGCTGGGTTCAGCATTCCCTTTCCAGCACACACTCTGAGTCACATGTGTGCTGCGTTCAGCATTCCCTTTCCAGCACACTCTCTGAGTCACATGTGTGCTGGGTTCAGCATTCCCTTTCCAGCACACTCTCTGAGTCACATGTGTGCTGGGTTCAGCATTCCCTTTCCAGCACACTCTCTGAGTCACATGTGTGCTGGGTTCAGCATTCCTTTTCCAGCACACTCTCTGTCACATGTGCTGGGTTCAGCATTCCTTTCCAGCACACTCTCTGAGTCACATGTGTGCTGGGTTCAGCATTCCTTTTCCAGCACACTCTCTGTCACATGTGTGCTGGGTTCAGCATTCCATTTCCAGCACACTCTCTGAGTCACATGTGTGCTGGGTTCAGCATTCCTTTTCCAGCACATTCTCTGAGTCATGTGTGCTGGGTTCAGCATTCCATTTCCAGCAAACTCTCTGAGTCACATGTGTGCTGGGTTCAGCATTCCCTTTCTAGTTACCCTCTGGAACGGTTTAGTTGTTTTTTTCACTTAAGTTGCTTTGTCACAGCATCCTGCTCCTGTCAGGCTGACGTGACAACAAGAGACTGCATGCAAGAAGATTTATACGTTCAAACAAAGCTGAGAATTAACAAAGAGACAGAAATAATAACTCTAATGCCTTCCATTTTAAACATTAGCTGTAAATGACTCCATATTAAAGAAAATAATAATGAACAACCAGACGGAACTGCATTTTTAACAGGTGTTTTTTTTTAATTTAATTTTTCAATTAAACAAAACAGCTGATAGGAAACTGCGTGGGATCAGGTGTAATCCTATGTGCAGCAGCAGGTGTGTGTGCTGCCACAGGTAAGGGAAAACAGATTCATTTTATTGTATATGTGTGGCAGAGTGGATCTCTGCCTGGAACAATGTGTGGGTGATTAGCAAGGATAGGGTTCATTTCTTTCCCTCCCAGAGTGTGGGTGTGGCTTCTCGCACAGCCACAGGTATGATCATTTGTGTTAAATTAATAGATGTCACCTGCCTGTAGCAGGCAGGTATTTAAACAGCACCAAAGTGTTTGTTCGGGACAGTCTCCAGTCTGTGTGAAGAGAGAGGCTGTCCCAGTAAAGATACCTGTGTGGTCTGTAAAAGGTACTGTGTTATTTTGTTTTACTGGTAATTGGCTTAGCCATCCAGTTTTAGTTAGGGACAGAGAAAAAGTTTGAGTTAGCGCTCTGAAGTTGAGTTAGGCTTTTGTTTTGGTTTGTCTTGGTTTGTCTTTTATTTCTATAACTAATACAATTGCACGAAAGTGCTTAAAAACTTCAAGTTGTGTGTCTGGGTCTGCTTACTAAGGGCAATCAAACCTATAAGAAGTAAAATTCTTCACATATTTTAATGTCCAATTATGCTCCCTCAACGCAGCAATTCCCCACAAGGTCAGGGGTTGTCCTCAGATTACATGACCCAAATGCTTGCCTCTTTACACCCAGGAGCTCGAGAGCGGATGTCGGTGAGCTACCTGGCCTCTGGAGGACACAGGCCAGCCCTGCATGTGTCTGGTCAGTAGGGTCTGTTGTGCGATGAGGAGAAACAGTGCCGGTCTCCATAGCCCGCGGGAGCGCCAGAGACAATGCAACCCTCCCTGTGTAATCCCCAGCGAAGACCGGCTGTAAACCTGCACTCCCCTGACTGTAAGGGTTAAAATAAACATGTAGTCTTGTATTCTGTGTATAGATATGCATTTGGAAGGAGTTCAGTGTTAGGCTGGTATCAGGGTGTGTGTAGAGTTTCCTATTGCAAGGGCTTATCCATTGTATAGGTTCATTCTATGTGAAGACAAACCAGAACCAGACAATGGAATTCTATAGGATTAAGACTGCGCATGTTCAGAGCCAAATGAAATAAAACTATAAAAGCTTAGAGGGGCTACACTTTTTTGACTTGCCCAGCTGAAATGAACTAACAACTACTCCGGGACCTGTTCTGAAAGGGTGTTCCCAGTTAAAGGTAATGGCGAATTACTATTTTGACTGTAAGTTAGGAAACTACCATTATTCGACTAGAAGAAAGGGTTGCAATAATTGTGATGTTTCTGTATCTTCAATAACCAATGAATGTAAACAAATGTAATCATGTGTGGACATCTGCTCTGAATAATCTTTCATGAATCAATAAGCCATGGAATTGGAATAATTCTACAAGTAGAACTGTCTGATTAATTATAATAAATATTAACGTTACCACACCCTGCATGACTGTATGACTCACCATGCACAACACATGGCCGTTCCAGTGCCTGGTGAGACACTTGAAACAATAAAACAAAATGCCCTTTCCCGGGCTAAGAAAGAAGCCTAATACCCCTTGTGGTTTTTAAAGAAATGCTTGTTTGTGCTGGCCAGCCCCTGACTGCAGCTGCTGTAGAAGCACCAGCCTTCACTCCTCCCTCTCTGATTGCAGCCTTTTTTACATCTGCTTTATAGGTACATTCTTTTAATGAAATCGACCAGTTGACTGTCTTATTAGCTCAGGAGGCTCTAAAGCAAAAAGGATGACAGCTTTTGCCCCATCCTAGACCTGAGATTCCTCAACAAGTTCCAAATGTTGACTCACCGTCACATTTTCCAGTCAGTCTGGCCAGGAGACTGGTTTACCACCGTGGACTTGTATTTTTACGTTCCCATTTGTCCAGAGCACAGGAAGTACCTTCGCTTCACCTTTCAGGGAAGCGTTTACGAGTTCTCCGTGCTGCTGTTTGGCCTCTCCCTAGCTCAGAGTACTAAACTATCTCGACGACTGGCTGATTTGCTCCCAGTCGTGAGAGGGAGCAGTGGCCCACACAGCAATTGTGACACAGCATCTGGCAAGGCTTGGCCTCACCATCAACGATGCGAAGAGTCGGCTTATACCAGTGCAGTGCATGACATACTTGGGGCTCCGGCTGGGCTCCATACCTGTGAGACGACAGGGTAGCAGCTATTCAGGGTTGCCTCTCTCTGTTTCAACAGGGATCGCAGGTCCCTTTGGTGCAGTACCAAAAACTCTTGGGTCTGACGGCCACAGCTGTATCAGCCATCGAGCTGGGTTTATTACGCATGTGCCCGCTCCAAGCGTGGCTCAATGCGTTTCATTTACACCCCAAGCGCAACAGAAACTGTCGGATGACAGTGTCTCACACGTGCTCCGCGGCCCTGCGATGGTGGAGGATGCCCTCTCACCTGCACGAGGGCATGAGGATGGGAGTGGTGTTAACTCGCCAAGTGGTGACGACGGACGCCTCCAACTTGGGTTGGGGGGCAGTCTGGGAAGGCAGAGGAGTCTGCTGCATCTGGTCGGGCCGTTGGATAGCCCTGCACATAAATATGCTGGAGCTGCAGGCTGTTTTCCTGGCTCTCCAGCACATTCTTCCGGTTTTGCAAGGAACACACGTGCTGGTCCGAATGGACAACACGTCAGTGGTGATGTATGTCAACCACCAGGGTGGCCTCTGATCCCCGGGGTTGCATTGCATCGCCTTCCGGCTCCTGAATTGGGAACAACAGAACTTGCTGTCCCTATGGGCGAAGCATCTTCCTGGAGTGGCAAACTGGCACCTGGACCACCGCTTAGGCGGTCCACTCAGCATCGACACCCTAGCCCACGAGTGGCCCAGGACGCTCCTTTATGAGTTCCCGCCAGTACTGTTGCTTCCAGCCTTCTTGGAGAAGGTCCGGTTAGAGAAAGTGACAGTTCTCCTAGTGGCCCCTCGGTGGCCCAGGAGAATCTGGTTCTCGACCATGTGCCAGCTCATACAAGGCCAGCCCTGGGAGATCCCACTTCGCCTGGATCTCCTCAGTCAGGCGAGAGGCACTCTCTGGTATCCGGAACTGGGCAAGTTCCAATTATGGGTCTGGCCCCTGAACGGGACTGCTGGACAGATCAGATCTCCCTTGTTACAGACGCAGTTGTGGGTACTCTGCAGAGCACTAGGGCAGACTCCACTAGGTCGCTGTACGCCTATAAGTGGAAGTATTTTCAGAATTGGTGTCTGACTAGAAGTCATGACCCAGTTTCTTGCCCCATGCCAGTTATCTTGCAGTTTCTGAAAGAACCGCATGATGCTGGTAGGTGACCTTCCACATTTGAAGGTGTATTTGGCGGCTATCTCTGCATGCCAGGCCCCCATAGATTCGGTATCTCCGGGTGCGCATTTTTTTGCTACCCAGTTTCTTAATGGCGCTCGGCAGTTAAGTCCTCCCAGGAGGGCCGTTCTCCCCGAATGGAGCTTTGATGTTGTACTGGAGGCTCTCACGAAGGCCCCGTTTGGCCCATACACTCCATAGAGTTGAAGCATCTGTCTATGAAGACAGCCTTCCTCTTGGCTATCACCTCCACAAAGCGGGTCAGTGAGCTACAGGAGCTGTGCACAGACAGCGCCTGTAGCTCCCTGACCCGCTTTGCAGCTTTGGGACAATGGCAGCAGGGTGTCACTGCATACAAACCTTGCTTTCCTCCCAGGGTGATCACAGCCTTCCACATGAATCAGTCTGTGGAACTGGAGTCTTTCCATCCACCTCCGTTTTCTTCTTCTGAGGATAGGAGCTTGAACTTCCACTGCCCGGTGCGGGCGCTAAGATGTTACGTGGATAGAACAAAAGCTCTGTGTCATTCTGACCAGCTCTTTGTTTGTCACAGTTTATGGACCCTAGGACAGCCCCTCTCAAAACAGCGACTGTCCCACTGGATTGTGGATACAGTCTCTATGGCGTATGACAGTGCTGGCTTCTCCCACCTGGGAGAGTAGCTGCGCACTCCACTAGAGGGTTGGCTACATCTTCGGCCCTCACTGTCTGATATATGTACGGTGCCTAACTGGGCTACGCCGCATACATTCTCCAGGTTCTACCGCTTGAATGTGGTAGATCCTTCTTTGCCTTCAATAGGCATGAGGGTCCTTGAGGTTGCACGCTCACACCGCTAACCTAGGGTTAAGCGGTTCTGATGCATCCCTCGTAAGCTGTCGTTCCTTCTCCCTCACGAAGGCTCTGGTATACATTTCCCATACGTAATGTAGTGGTGGTCATCTTTGAATTGAAAGGGAACATTAGGTTACTTACCGTAACCCTGGTTCCCTGAAAGAGAAGACGACCACCAACCAGCGAGGTCGCATCGGTCGCCCTCACGGCTTTGATGCAAAAAGAGAAATGGCTTCTGTAGAATGATGGCTTTAACCCCTAGGTAGGCGGGACCGAGGGCGTCATCCCAGGAAGGGGCCTATCGGCAGCACTGGTATAGGGAGCTCAGGAAATATCAACCAGTAGGCAGGCATATCCCATATGTAATGTTTTGGTGGTCGTCTTCTCTTTCAGGGAACCAGGGTTACGGTAAGTTACCTAACGTTTCTCTTTGCGGTTCAACCTCAGATGAATATGTAGTTATGGGCATTCATAGTTGGATAAAACTAGACTCGCCCAAATTAATGGCATGGGCGAACCAGATTCACCCAGCATAGATTTTGAAGCGGTGGACGAAACTAGACTCGCCTGCAAAAACTAGATTGACCTGGGCAAAACTAGCCTCGCCAGACCATTGGGTTTGTTTAATATATATATATATATATATATATATATATATATATATATATATATATATATATATATATATATATATATGTAAACAGTATTAAAATAGGTAAAATGAAGATGGAACATAACAAAATCGTATTTCAGAAAATCTAGACAAAATATTGACAGGGTTCTTTCACCCTAACCCTCAGCCCCAAATAATGAGAACAACTGTACTTTGAACAACTCCTTTTTGCTGTGTAGTTTTAAAAGAACCTCCGAAATGTCTGAATTACTACATTATTTTATTAATTTAGATATGCTGGGTGGCTACCAATAATAATGAATGTTCATAGAGGTTTCTCTTGCGTTCTGTGAAGGGAAGTGAGAAATAAAATATTTTTTAAAAGTACCAAGAGTCTGACAGTATGTTGACAATGTCGAGGAAGCTACTTTTAAAAAGTAATCCATTGTAGTTGCTTGAATAAAATTGTAACTGCTTACAGTTATAGTTACAACTATGTTACTCGTCAGGCACAGTTTACATTGAACCCGCTCGTTCTCTCCTCTGAGGCTGTTTGCTATCAATATGAAATGCACGTTCACATGTAAGGTTTGACTTGTATTGTTTAAGAGCTTTCTGATTTCCATGTTATGCCTTAGCCATAGTCCGTTTTTTAAATGTAATGAAAGGTCACGACGTTATTTTATCACATAAAATGTAATCCCTTACCACATTGTGTTACCTGCCTGAAAAAGAACCATTACAGTTATAAATTGCTGAAAAATGTGATCAGATTACAGTAACGCTTTCTATGTAATGCATTTCTCCCCAACACTGGTGCTGGGCACCAGGATTACATGAACAGAATTAGTTAGCCACCCAGCACTATACAAGATAGATACAGTGGCTCTCAAAAGTATTCACCCCCTTGGACTTTTCCACATTGTATTGTGTTACAACATGGAATCAAAATGGATTTAATTAGGAGTTTTGCCACTGATCAACACAAAAAAAGTGAAAAATAAAATCTACAAATTGTTCTAAATTAATTACAAATACAAAACAGAAAATAATTGATTGCATAAGTATTCACCCCCTTGAGTCAATATTTGGTAGAGGCACCTTTGGCAGCAATTACAGCCATGAGTCTATTTGGATAAGTCTCTACCAGCTTTGCACATCTGGACACTGCAATTTTTCCCCATTCTTTGCAAAATTGCTCAAGCTCCGTCAAGTTGGATGGGGACCTTTGGTGAACAGCAATTTTCAACTCTTTCCACATATTCTCAATTGGATTGAGGTCCGGGCTTTGACTGGGCCACTCCAGGACATTAACCTTTTTGTTTTTAAGCCACTCCAGTGTGGCTTTGGCTGTATGTTTGGGGTCATTGTCCTGCTGGAAGATAAATCTTCTCCCAAGTCCCAGGTCTCTTGCAGACTTCAGCAGGTTTTCCTCCAGGAGTTCTCTGTACTTTGCTGCATCCATTTTGCCCTTTATCTTCACGAGCTTTCCAGGCCCTGACGCAGAGAAGCATCCCCATAGCATGATGCTGCCACCATCATGCTTCACGGTAGGGATGGTGTTCTCAGGATGATATGCATTGTTAGGCTTGCTCCAAACATAGCGCTTAGCGTTGAGGCCAAAAAGCTCTATTTTGGTCTCATCAGACCATAGAATCTTCTTCCACTTGGTCTCAGAGTCTCCCACATGCCTTCCGCAAACTCTAGCCGAGATTTGATGTTTTTTTTTCAACAATGGCTTTCTTTTGCCACTCTCCCATAAAGGCCAGTTTTGTGAAGCACCCAGGCTATTGTTGTCGTAATGCACAGTGTCTCCCAGCTCAGCCGTGGAAGACTGTAACTCCTTTAGAGTTGCCATAGGCCTCTTGGTGGCTTCCTGACTAGTGCCCTTCTCACTCGGATACTCAGTTTTTGAGGACGGCCTGTTCTAGACAGATTCACAGTTGTGCCATATTCTCTCCATTTCTTAATAATGGACTTTACTGTGCTCCAGGGGATATTCAATGCCTTGGAAATGTTCTTATAGCCTACCCCTGATTGGTGCTTTTGAAGAACCTTATTCCGGATTTGCTTTGAATGTTCCTTCGTCTTCATGATGTAGTTTTTGTTAAGAAATGTACTAACCAACTGTGGGAGCTCCCAGAGACAGGTGTATTTAACCTGAAATCATGTGAAACACCTTAATTGCACACAGGTGGACTCCATTCAACTAATTATGTGACTTAATTTAGAACAATTTGTAGATTTTATTGTTCACTTTGACATTATGGACTTTTTTGTGTTGATCAGTAGTAAAAACTCCTAATTAAATCCATTTCCTTCTATATCCTTCTTCTGCACCCAACACTATACAAGGTAGATATCCTTCATCTGCACCCAGCACTATACAAGGTAGATATCCTTCATCTGCACCCAGCACTATACAAGGTAGATATCCTTCATCTGCACCCAGCACTATACAAGGTAGATATCCTTCATCTGCACCCAGCACTATACAAGGTAGATATCCTTCATCTGCACCCAGCACTATACAAGGTAGATATCCTTCATCTGCACCCAGCACTATACAAGGTAGATATCCTTCATCTGCACCCAGCACTATGCAAGGTAGATATCCTTCATCTGCACCCAGCACTATACAAGGTAGATATCCTTCACCTGCACCCAGCACTATGCAAGGTAGATATCCTTCATCTGCACCCAGCACTATACTAGGTAGATATCCTTCATCTGCACCCAGCACTATACAAGGTAGATATCCTTCATCTGCACCCAGCACTATACTAGGTAGATATCCTTCTTCTGTACCCAGCATTATTATGAGGAAAATGATTCTAATTGAAGCTGATTTTTAGACTGACTTCTGTTCTGCAAATATGTTCCTTGTTTGCATGCATTTTGATTAACGAGTTCCCCTTATCTACTCATTGAGACAGGAAGTGATGTATGTGACCTGCAACAATTAAGCTTTTTAACGAGAAATGTGTTAATTAACAACCTCATTGAATGAATTTCAAAGCATTATTTGATTGATTTTATTAACAAATTTTGTCTGAAACTCACTTGCTACTAAAGCTGTTGTTACTATACAATAACAATGATGTTTGAAAATCTCCCGCAGTATCTCAAACCAAAATGACCCCGATAGTCTTCTTAGGTCAGGTCAAAGTGGGTGACTGCTGTTAAGAGTTTGCCTAAGGAGTTTCCATAATAAGTTCACAAGGGGTTTTGAGAAGAAATTCACTCCAAACTTGCATGAACTGGTCCACCTGCAGTTCAGTCTCAGGATGTCTGTATATTGACCCCAATCTAACTGATCGAAAGAACAGTTAAGTAATTAACAAAGGCACGTTTAAAAGATAAAGCACAGTCTCCTAGTCTCTACATGCATTATTCCATTCTACATAACAAGAATTAGCTATAAAGAGGGAACTCTACCCTGAAAAGCAAATCAGTGGCAATCACCCAACAACAATTAGTCAAAGAGCTCTGCTAAGGATGGGGCTCCCGAGTGGCGCATCCAGTAAAAGCACTCGCCAGAGTGCAGGATGCGCTCTATAGCCGGGACATCGCCGGTTCGAGTCCAGGCTATTCCACAGCCGACCGTGGACGGGAGCTCCGAGGGGGCGGCGCTCAATTGGCCGAGCATCGTCCGGGGGGCGGGAGGGTTAGGTCGGCCAGTGTGTCCTCGGCTCACCGCGCAGCAGCGACCCCTGTAGTCTGTCCGGGCGCCTGCGGGCTTGCCTGTAAGCTGCCCAGAGCTGCGTTGTCCTCCGACGCTGTAGCTCTGAGGAGGCTGCACGGTGAGTTCGCAGTGTGTAAAGAAGCGGACGGCTGACGGCACACGCTTCGGAGGACAGCGTGTGTTTGTCTTCGCCCCTCCCGAGTCAGCGCAGGGGTGGTAGCGGTGAGCTGAGCCTAAAAATAATTGGGCATTTCAAATTGGGGAGAAAATAATAAAAACTGATTGGCAACGACTAAATTTGCTAAGAGTTTGACTGATTCTTTCACACATGAATCAGCCCGAACGCACTCCCAGTTCTGTGGCTGACTTCAGTATTCGAGTCATCAAAGACCTGTAGCAGGAGGAATGAACTCCACAATGTGTACGGACAGGCCCACCTGCAATTCAATACTATCCCTCATGTCCATATGTTGATCACAATTAAAATTATCTGAAGAACAATCAGGTAATGAACCCATTAACTTAGAGAATTATAAAACATTACCTAATAATGAGGGCTAATTAATGTGTTTCAAAGATAAAGCCTTGATTCCTAGGCTAATATGCATACAACTTACCGTCTCTTTATCGTGGCAGTAGTATTTCATAGGGTGATTCATAAGTCATTTACTGTAAAAAACGACTTTTTAAAACAAATCCATATCAAAACATTTCTAACAGTCTGTTTTCTTCCCCGCGGCTTGATATCTGCCTGTCTGAGTGTCTTGCGGCTCCAGTGGAGGTGTAACAGCACAGAAACTGCAGCTCCTCTGAGTTCTGTGCAGCATATCCGCCTACAAGTCGGCTGTTTTGCTGAGTGGGTGCTAATTCCGTACCCTGCAGTCAGTATATTATACAATGTATACATTTCACATAAACCCAGGTGTCGTGGGATGTCAACCAATGACCCCGACTTTGCACAGTCAACATGGCTTTTGAGCAGGACGAATATTGTGCATTTTATATTTGTTTCTACATAGTGTGGTGCTCTTTGTAAACTCTAAAAGTTTAAACATATTATAAATGCAGTTCAAACTTCAAACATGAAACTGCTGCTGAAGAAACAGAATGAAACCCTTTATTATTATTGCTGCTGTTGTTGCTATAGTAGAAGATGTAGTAGTAGAAGCAGTCCTATTTAAAGATTCATTTAGGGTTAGGGTTAGGGTTAGCATTATTTATTATTGTTGTTGTTAGTAGTATAACTTGTAGCAGTAGAAGAAGTCCTATTTAAAGATTCATTTAGGGTACTTCTGTCAAATAACAGTCAGAAACAAATCTATAATGAACATGTATGTAGATGAACATGGGATACTAATAGGTGGATCTAAAAAGCAGTACTGTATATTCTTAACTTGAATTTCAATACAGGAACACATAAACATGACTGCTATACTTACATTCTTGTTTGAAAGTGAAATATTCTGTCAAATGTCTACATTCGTGGTTTCCTCTGAGTAAAAATAACGTCTTTGGATAGAGGATTTTCAAGGACCACAGGTACAAAACACACTAGAAAAAAAGAGCCAACAGAAGGTGTCACAAACATCCAGCAACATACGTTATCATTCTCAAAAACAGCATCACAATGTTCATGTCAATATGGAAACTGCAGCCCAGTTATGGAGGAAGAAAAACACTGCAGGACACAATTTCAGTCTTGAAATAACTCAGAAGATGAAAAATCTACAGTAATGTAAAAAACTGAGAAACATACAACTGGATAGTTCTTATGTCACAATGGGCCATACTTTGAAAGCTTTTCCTCCATTCTTTAATGAACTCCTATTTTTTTAAAGGAGAAAAATGACGAATGACAAACAAGCTTTGGTTCTATTTTTTGTGTTTTACTGCTTTCAAAACAGTTAATTAAAAACTGGAGTAAACACTTTGGAAAGACGGGCCCTTCACTTGAATTTCCTCAATGTTTGTCACTAGGTGTTTTTACACATTTAAAGATAAGGGTTCATTTAAGACTGGAGTAAACTTTGAAAATGTCCCTACAAGACTAGGTGATCTGGATTCCAATGGGGATCCTCTCACAGAGCAGGGAGTCTCTTTTCTCTCTAATACATGAATGCATGGGTTCTGCTGGACAGGCTTGTACATTGTACCACAGCATGGTGTGCTTTGCCGTGGGGAGTGATTGGCATTCCCTTTAGAAAAGTTTACCACAGTATTTTTGCACATTATTTTTGCAGTTTGACCATGCTTTTCCTGTGGTTATACTATAGTTTACCCTGCTTTGCCATGTTTAGTAATATGCTTTGCCACACTGTGCTTTATTACACTTTGCTATGCTTTTACTGTGAGACACTTTCATAAGGGTTAGTTTACGATGGTTTGTTTTTTAATATGCTTTCCATACCTCTCTGTGCTTTACTATGCTTCCACTGTGCTTTATTACACTTTGCTATGCTTTTACTGTGAGACACTTTCATAAGGGTTAGTTTACGATGGTTTGTTTTTTAATATGCTTTACCATACCTCTCTGTGCTTTACTATGCTTTCACTGTGCTTTATTACACTTTGCTATGCTTTTACTGTGAGACACTTTCATAAGGGTTAGTTTACGATGGTTTGTTTTTTAATATGCTTTACCAGACCTATCTGTGCTTTACATAAGAACATAAGAAAGTTTACAAACGAGAGGAGGCCATTCGGCCCATCATGTTCATTTGGTTGTTAGTAGCTTATTAATCCCAGAATCTCATCAAGCAGCTTCTTGAAGGATCCCAGGGTGTCAGCTTCAACAACATTACAATGCTTCCCTTCCATACCTCTCTGTGCTTTACAATGTTCCCCTATGCTTAACCACACTTTCACTGTGCTGTGCTTTATTACACTTTGCTCTGCTTTTACTGTGGGAAACGTTTATAAGGGAAATGGTGTTTTAACAGCTTCTTTCACAGAACTTTTCTTTTATATTTGCTCTCATAGTTCTGACTGCCGTCGCTCAAATATTTTAAGTTTTATTTTGTATTTGTTCTGTGTGATCTAATTTTCGTGTCCAGGTTGTACTTTACCTGTTGGATCAGATAAGAAACAAACAGACAGAATGTGCCTGTTTTGAATTTTTAGAGCAACGTCACTGCAGGATCAAGGGACCCTACTGGTCGCCATGGAGACAGCATTACCTGAACGAGGAAGTACAAATCACAAGCTCCAGCTACTTTGATAAGTTGCTGGGCTTTTCAAAACAATTCAACTAATTGTCTTAGGGCACATAAAAAAACAACTATAAAACTATTAAAATATTTAAGCAATGGCCCCCATAACGACTCAAACTGACTGCAAATATTGTAAAAAGGCAAGGGGAGCTACTTGATCATTAAGTGTGATTGTATGAAGCTGCTGTCTTCCAATCAATATCTCAATCCTGACTAAATAATACATAATTGAATTGATCTGTATTGAATTAAATTGAATTGATCTGAACTGAACTCTGGTGGTTTCAACTTAGTCTTCAGGAATCCCACACTTGCTTGAGAGAGATCCGTGGCTGAATGGCAGGCAGGGGGTGTTCAGGTCAGGATTGAGAGGCTTGCTTGAGAGAGATCCGTGGCTGAATGCTTGCAGGCAGGCAGGCAGGCAGGCAAGCAGACAGGGGGTGTTCAGGTCAGGATTGAGAGGCTTGCTTGAGAGAGACCCGTGGCTAAATGCTTGCAGGCAGGCAGGCAGGCAGACAGGCAAGCAAGCAGACAGGGGGTGTTCAGGTCAGGATTGAGAGGCTTGCTTGAGAGAGACCCGTGGCTGAATGCTTGCAGGCAGGCAGGCAGGCAGGCAGGCCGGCAGGCAGGCAAGCAGACAGGGGGTGTTCAGGTCAGGATTGAGGGGCTTGCTTGAGAGAGACCCGTGGCTGAATGCTTGCAGGCAGGCAGGCAAGCAGACAGGGGGTGTTCAGGTCAGGATTGAGAGGCTTGCTTGAGAGAGATCTGTGGCTGAATGCTTGCAGGCAGGCAGGCAGGCAGGCAAGCAGACAGGGGGTGTTCAGGTCAGGATTGAGAGGCTTGCTTGAGAGAGACCCGTGGCTAAATGCTTGCAGGCAGGCAGGCAGGCAGACAGGCAAGCAAGCAGACAGGGGGTGTTCAGGTCAGGATTGAGGGGCTTGCTTGAGAGAGACCCGTGGCTGAATGCTTGCAGGCAGGCAAGCAGACAGAGGGTGTTCAGGTCAGGATTGAGGGGCTTGCTTGAGAGAGACCCGTGGCTGAATGCTTGCAGGCAGGCAAGCAGACAGAGGGTGTTCAGGTCAGGATTGAGGGGCTTGCTTGAGAGAGACCCGTGGCTGAATGCTTGCAGGCAGGCAAGCAGGCAGGGGTGTTCAGGTCAGGATTGAGAAGCTTGCTTGAGAGAGACCCATGGCTGAATGCTTGCAAGCAGGCAAGCAGACAGGGGGTGTTCAGGTCAGGATTGAGAGGCTTGCTTGAGAGAGACCCGTGGCTGAATGCTTGCAGGCAGGCAGGGGTGGTCAGGTCAGGATTGAGGGGATTTGAGAAGCACTAATATATCACCAGTAGCTGTCCTCGCCCCTCCTTTGAGAAGCACTAATATATCACCAGTAGCTGTCCTCGCCCCTCCTTTGAGAAGCACTAATATATCACCAGTAGCTGTCCTCGCCCCTCCTTTGAGAAGCACTAATATATCACCAGTAGCTGTCCTCACCCCTCCTTTGAGAAGCACTAATATAATCTCCCCAGTAGCTGTCCTCGCCCCTCCTTTGAGAAGCACTAATATAATCTCCCCAGTAGCTGTCCTCGCCCCTCCTTTGAGAAGCACTAATATATCCCCAGTAGCTGTCCTCGCCCCTCCTTTGAGAAGCACTAATATATCCCCAGTAGCTGTCCTCGCCCCTCCTTTGAGAAGCACTAATATATCACCAGTAGCTGTCCTCACCCCTCCTTTGAGAAGCACTAATATAATCTCCCCAGTAGCTGTCCTCGCCCCTCCTTTGAGAAGCACTAATATATCACCAGTAGCTGTCCTCACCCCTCCTTTGAGAAGCACTAATATAATCTCCCCAGTAGCTGTCCTCACCCCTCCTTTGAGAAGCACTAATATAATCTCCCCAGTAGCTGTCCTCACCCCTCCTTTGAGAAGCACTGTTGTGTATTACCCAGTATTCTGAAGCACAGCTCAGCTCCAGCCCCTCCCGAGTGCTTTCTTAGCCTCTCCTTACCTCAATGCTAAAGTAGCCCCTGTCCACGTAGTCTCCCAGGAAGAGGTAGCGTGTGGTGGCCGGGGAGCCGCCCACTTCAAACAGCTTCATCAGGTCAAAAAACTGCCCGTGTATGTCACCGCACACTAGAAAAAAGGGTAGATAAAGATTAATCAGGTTTGTAAAAATAAATAAATAAAAACAATGCAGGTTGCATTGGAATTTCCAGTCAGTAAGTATATTACGTTTTTACTTCAGACTGTTATCAGCATCATTTTTTCTAAAATGAAAACATTTCAATTCCATTTCTAAAAAATATCTCAAGATTCTTTACAGCTCCAACATTAAATGTCTGCGTTGTGTATTTCTTTATAATTTATGATGATTACAATTTTAATTACCATGGTTTTACCATGCTTTCACTGTGTTGTACAATGCTTGCCTGTGTTTTATCATGCCTCCCTGTGCTGTACAATGCTTACCTGTGTTTTACCATGCCTCCCTGCGCTGTACAATGCTTACCTGTGTTTTACCATGCCTCCCTGTGTTGTACAATGCTTGCCTGTGCTTTACCATACCTCACTGTGCTGTACAATGCTTGCCTGTGTTTTACCATGCTTTCACTGTGTTGTACAATGCTTGCCTGTGTTTTACCATGCCTCCCTGTGCTGTACAATGCTTGCCTGTGTTTTACCATGCCTCCCTGTGCTGCACAATGCTTGCCTGTGTTTTACCATGCCTCCCTGTGCTGTACAATGCTTGCCTGTGTTTTACCATGTCTCCCTGCGCTGTACAATGCTTACCTGTGTTTTACCATGCCTCCCTGCACTGTACAATGCTTGCCTGTGCTTTACCATGCTTTCACTGTGCTGTACAATGCTTGCCTGTGTTTTACCATGCCTCCCTGCGCTGTACAATGCTTGCCTGTGCTTTACCATACCTCACTGTGCTGTACAATGCTTGCCTGTGTTTTACCATGCTTTCACTGTGTTGTACAATGCTTGCCTGTGTTTTACCATGCCTCCCTGTGCTGTACAATGCTTGCCTGTGTTTTACCATGCCTCCCTGTGCTGCACAATGCTTGCCTGTGTTTTACCATGCCTCCCTGTGCTGTACAATGCTTGCCTGTGTTTTACCATGCCTCCCTGTGCTGTACAATGCTTGCCTGTGTTTTACCATGCTTTCACTGTGTTTACAATGCTTGCCTGTGTTTTACCATGCCTCCCTGTGCTGTACAATGCTTGTCTGTGCTTTACCATGTCTCCCTGTGCTGTACAATGCTTGCCTGTGCTTTACCATGCCTCCCTGTGCTGTACAATGCTTGCCTGTGCTTTACCATGCTTTCACTGTGCTGTACAATGCTTGCCTGTGTTTTACCATGCCTCCCTGTGCTGTACAATGCTTGCCTGTGTTTTACCATGCTTTCACTGTGCTGTACAATGCTTGCCTGTGTTTTACCATGCCTCCCTGTGCTGTACAATGCTTGCCTGTGTTTTACCATGCTTTCACTGTGCTGTACAATGCTTGCCTGTGTTTTACCATGCCTCCCTGTGCTGTACAATGCTTGCCTGTGCTTTACCATGCTTTCACTGTGCTGTACAATGCTTGCCTGTGTTTTACCATGCCCCTCTGTGTTGTACAATGCTTGCCTGTGTTTTACCATGCTTTCACTGTGCTTTATTACCGTTTGCTATGATTTTACTAGGGGGAACTGGTATAAGGGCTTCCTTACAGGGAAGTAAGTTGGTAGTTTTCAGCATCACATTTATTTTGTAAAACGTGGCTAATTTCCAGTTATATTTCTGAAAACCTGTATTTCTCAGAAAAAGTGATCAATGTAAAGTTGTAACCCTTTCAGCTGCAACCCAGCCCAAATTGCATAATTTGAATGTACTGTTCAGACTGCTGTCCTGCTCCGATAGTATTTGTTCTAAGAAACTCTCAAATACTTTGGCAATAACTGGAAGTACAGATACAGGTCTGCAGTTGTTTTGGTTCCAATGGTCAACATATGCAGATTTCCGAATTGATGGGATTAATTTGAAAGGAGAGAGAGAGTAAATAGATTGGCTAATGGTTGAGCAATACTCTGTGCTGCTCCAGTCTATCTAGGCCAGCTGAATGTTTATGATCTAGACACAGTAATACTTTAAGTACCTCGTATGCTTTAAAAGTACAGAAATACAATGTCACTGTAAACTTCTGCTGTCTCTGTCTTTGTCTTTGTGGTTTATCATATTCTATTGTGGCCCTTCAAATGGCAAACGTGTTCTCAAAGCTCAAAGATGTGTTTGTGTTTCTCTCCAATCTTCACACAGACTTGAGGGATGAAGAGGGTGATCCTGTCACATACACTCAGCACTGCCCAACACCGGCCCGAGCTGCTGAGGCTGCAACATGTTCTATACATTTAAAACATCCATGAAAAGCAGTTACTCTGAAATAAAATGGGTTTGCAGACCTGGAACTGTAAATGAACATTCAAAACCCTGCAGCATGTTCCAAGGAGACTGGGAACACTTCCTTTTCACACAAAATATCCTTTAACTCCTGAAGTCTGCTGGAAGGTTTATTGATCCCCAAAATCAGAATTTAGCCTGCAGCTTAAAACAGTAACTAGGTCTCAAATATCCTGGTAATGTTTCTGTAACCCTTAAAAAACATGCTGAGTTTGAGAGCGTTTTCTAGAACATTCTATTTACACATGTTTTGTAAACAAATCTGAATTGAAGATCCCAGTACAAATTACTTCTCGCTGATTGGTTGTCTTAAGAGGTGGTGTTAAAAACTGGAGCTGCCAAGTCTAAAACATGGGACCATATTTTCACAAACAATGGATTTTTAAAAAACTTCTTGACATTTGTTTCATCATATGGAAACCTGTGACTTTATTGGATAATAAAGTTACCTTTGAGACCCAACCCCTATTAACAAAGTGGAGAGCGCTGTCAAGCTTCAATTCAAAAGGGTCAATTGGAATAATTAACCTGTGAGAATGAGTTCAGGTTTTCAAGAGAAGACACTTGATCTACAAAGACAAGTGGAACAGTGGAACTGGACTGAAATCGAAACCACAACTTTCTCTGCCTTTTGAGTTTCATCGCCTCTGCCGTGTCTCAGAGCAACTGTGGATTTGTGTTCAAACTGCTCTCCTGCGACCTTGGATACAGTAACAATCTCACAGCCTCCAGCTTGAGATAAAGAGAGGCACAAAAAACCTCAGCACTGTTCCAGGACCCGATCCTCAAACAACTTGTAATGAACTGGTTTGATGAGTATAAGCAGGTTCACATGACATTACGAGAGACTGGGAGCGCTCACATGTTAAACTGATGGACTGCTTATTTAACCCTCTCAAGAGGCAGTGTGGTCCAGTGGTTAAAGTCCAGGGCTTGTAACCAGAAGGTCACCGGTTGAAATCCCACCTCTGCCACTGTATGACACTGCGCAAGTCACTTAACTTCCTTGTGCGCTATCCTGCGGATGAGATGTTAAATCAATGTCCTATTGTAAGTGACTCTGCACATAATACAGAGTTCACAGCCTACCTCTGTAAAGCGCTTTGTGATGGTGGTCCACTATGAAAGGCGCTACATAAAGATTATTATTATTGTCACTGAGTGATGCCATTCTGTAACTTTGTGAACTGAATCACTTCTTTATTCACCTAGCTGTTCTGTAACTTTCCACCCCGCCACCTAGTTACATCTCTGCAGTAGCGTTCAGCTTGGAACATTGAATAACATTTTCATATTCTGTGGTCCTGAGTGAATATTAACTTGCAATCTATCTTGCTGTTATATAAACCCTATACCCTATGAACATGGTTATTTCACTCATGAGGACAGCTGTAAACACCCCGCTTTACCCCTTTGACATTGTGGAATAACTACAGGACTCTGTGAATGCTCAGGGTGGATCCTCTATATATCCCTCTCCAGTACACAGCTATCCTCATTGTGGAATAACTACAGGACTCTGTGAATGCTCAGGGTGGATCCTCTATATATCCCTCTCCAGTACACAGCTATCCTCATTGTGGAATAACTACAGGACTCTGAATGCTCAGGGTGGATCCTCTATATATCCCTCTCCAGTACACAGCTATCCTCATTGTGGAATAACTACAGGACTCTGTGAATGCTCAGGGTGGATCCTCTATATATCCCTCTCCAGTACACAGCTATCTGCCTCTATGTATGTTTCTAAATGCACAAATGAGCTAAAGGGGATCAGGATTCTATTGTTAATACTGTTAAATGAATATAAAAAAAAAAAAACAACATGTTGTACTCTTAGCACAGCACGTCATTATCAGCTCGTTCTCCACTAAATTGATTTTTGCATTTGCTGCAGTGGCAGGTTAATACGGGAAGATCGCCTTCTTTTGCTTCAACTCCTTCCTTTACCTGTTTCCTAGCAACTAGGTTTCTAAAATGATTTTCCAACTAACTGCTCATGTGGATGTGAGCAGTGCTGAAAGCACCAAATAGCATAAGACACTGGGAAACATCCTTAGTCATATCCCTCCCCTCGCATACTGAACTGTATGTATGTGCTCATCTGGTCGCTCCCACTTCAAGCCCGTGGCAGTGTGTGTGGGAGGGTTAGCAGAGTGTGTATCACTTCAAGGAAGAAGTGCTGCCAGTGTAAAGAATGCAGGCATCTCTTGCAGAAAAGCTCCAGTGTAAAGAATGCAGGCATCTCCTCTCGTTTGTAAACTTTCTTATGTTCTTATGTTCTTATGTTCTTCTTATGTTCTTACCTCTTGCAGAAAAGCTGTAAAGAATGCAGGCATCTCTTGCAGAAAAGCTCCAGTGTAAAGAATGCAGGCATCTCTTGCAGAAAAGCTCCAGTGTAAAGAATGCAGGCATCTCTTGCAGAAAAGCTCCAGTGTAAAGAATGCAGGGATCTCTTGCATTAAAGCTGTAAGTTCTCCTCTGTGACAGTACCGAAACAGAACACAGGACTGCCATTTATATTGCATTGTTTTATAAATACAATATTCACATCTATCTGCATCCTTTAGCTTTCTAATGCCCCTCAATCTTATCAGAATGCATTTCCATTGCCCAGCTATCACATGCAAGTTAAACTGTTTCATTGTGTTTAATATATGCATTGGATCACATTATAATACACTGCAATCCTATACTCTACAGTATCTAACACTGTATTTACTGTTGGGAAGTCACTACTTGTTGATAAGATTCCAGCACACAATGTGTAATGAATTGGCATCTTATTGAATTGAATGGAAAGGACAGAGCTGCATGTAAACCATACGAAGAGCGTCTGAACATTCAGCTAGAGAGCAAGATCTGTAGCACAGAGGCAAGTGCAGGTCTCATGCTGCTGCCTGTGTTAACACTTATCAGCCTCTAGGAGGTAAAACTTTCTGCTTTGAAAAAAAGTTACTGGTAGGTTTTACATTTTCTCTGAGAAATACATGAATCGTATGTTTCTTCAGTTTTGGGAATGTTCTTGTCCTCAGCCAGAGGTTCTACCGCCATGTATTATAACATATAAAACAGTGTATTCCTATCAAAAAGAAGTGAAGGTGTTTACGTTAACCCTATTGTCATTTGACGGTGTATCATTTTAAAGACAGTTGCTTAAAGGATCAGATAAAGAACAAATAAAACCCATTCTACATTCTGAAGTGCTCATTTAATGTAAAAATACAAGTAACCCAAGTTGTCCAGTTATTTCATGGTTTGATAATTCACTAAATTGCCCATTTTCAGTGACTCGTTTGTACTGTATAAGGACCCTTCACTGAGTCACAGTTGATAATATTCATGATGTGTGAGTCAGGTAGTGCAATAACAAGGTTCAAAGGCCACTGAGACCCCAGCTCTGGTGCTCTGTGCCTGTTAAGTCAGACAGACGATTTCACCTGCATTTCAAACACCTGTACACCCCTGGTGGCCTGTAAACAGCACTGAAGTAGGATTGATGGGTTTTAGTGAATGTAACAGCAGCAAAGCATGAGAGGGGCTGTGGGTCTACACAGCTGCTGTAGCCTTCACAGGAAGTATATTAATAAAGGGAACTCTCAGAACACAGCATGCCTGTCACACAAGCCTAACGTGCTTTCCTTAAGGAGAAACATGGCATTGTTCTTCAAATTCTATTGTCCTTTTTATTTTATTTGTGAATTTAGGGAAAGGTGATGGACCAGTGGCTACAGTCAGGCATATCGCTAGGTGAGTTTCCCTTCATTTTCTCCCAAGAAGAAACTGATAACAGTGCATGAATGTATGGTACTGAGAACCAGAAGTCATTTCTGAGACTTCATTTTCACCACAATTGGACTGGAAATCAAATCTACAACACAGAAGTTTCCACCCGAACAGCCCCTTATTAATGTGTCTGTGTGCAGGGCTCTTCTGCACTCAAGCTCTGGTATTTACAGTGCAGTTCAGAACAGCCCCTTGTTAATGTTTCTGTTTGCAGGGCTCTTCTGCACTCAAGCTCTGGTATTTACAGTGCAGTTCAGAACAGCCCCTTGTTAATGTTTCTGTGTGCAGGGCTCTTCTGCACTCAAGCTCTGGTATTTACAGTGCAGTTCAGAACAGCCCCTTGTTAATGTTTCTGTGTGCAGGGCTCTTCTGCACTCAAGCTCTGGTATTTACAGTGCAGTTCAGAACAGCCCCTTGTTAATGTGTCTGTGTGCAGGTAAAGGGACTGCATAATATATATTATCTCTCTCTCTCGCTCTCTCTCTCTCCATCTCTCTCTCTCTCATTCAGCTCAAAGGTTGTGGAGCGTGGAGGTGATCTACAGGCACCCTTAGCTGACGGTCCGGAGTCCGGTCCAGCAGCTGTACTGACATGCCCGGAGGAGAAGGGGAAGTCCAGCCTGACAGCGGAACTCCCTGTGCCCGACTCGGCAGAGGGGAGGAGCAGACTGGAGCAGCGAGGAGCTGGAACAAGTTGGGGTGAGTGAGGTTGAAGAACATGAAGAGATGTACGAGACGGAGGACGGGGAGCTCTCTCATTCCTCTGTTTCTTCTGATATCTTTGGCAGTCAACCTGCCAGCAAAAAATATATATTCTCGACAGAGAAAATAAATTGTTTTTTGGATATTACAAAAAACAAGAAAGGTGTGGAAGTTAAACATTATTTCCCAGTTTAAAATTGTTTTTATACTCCGTACAGATGACTTTCAAAAAGCAACGTTAGTTGAATTAAGTCAGCAAAAAAGATTTAGATTTAAGAAAATAGTGCAGAGCGTGAAGAAAATTGTTGGAAAACGGTTAAAGAAAACTATTTAAATAGCTGTTTTTTTGTATAAATTTATTATTTGTTATTGTTTTCGTGTTGTTGTTTTTTAACTTTCTAGCTGTAATGGAGAAAACCAATTTTATCTCTTTGAATGTTAATGGATGTAGACAGGCTTTTAAAAGGGCGCAGCATTATGACTTTTTAAATCAGAAGCGGGCAGGTCTGACACAGAGAATGAAGCAGCCTGGCGTGCAGAGTGGTGGGGGCAGAGTGTGCTGAGTCACGGCTCTAATGCTAGCACTGGGGTCATGGTGCTTTTTAGCTCTAGATTAAGTTTAAGCATTTTAGATATGGAAGAGATAGTTAAAGGGGAGCTTTTAAATGTGAGAGTTAAAATTGTGGAGATTATTTATGTTTTCATTAATACATATACTCCAAATGTAGGAAAGGAAAGAATTTTATTTTTTTATAAACTTAAGGATACTCTTTTAAAACGTAACTGCGATGAGATTTTGATGGTTGGGGGTGGGGGAGGAGGGATTTTAACAGAGATAGGAACGGTGAGGAGCCGCATCCCCAGTCTGATGGAGTTTTGACTGCAGTTTTTAAGTCTGGTGACCTGGTTGATGTTTGGAGGTGTCTGCATCCACACACACGGCAATATACTTGGTCGCAGCACCATAGTACTCGTGTATATAGAGCGTGTTTAGACCAGGTGTATATTTTAAGAAATCATTAAAATATTATTACAGCAGCATTTATTGTTCCTAATAGTCTATCAAATCACCACTGCTTAGTAGTTACAGCTATCTTCCCAAGGAAGACCTTCATATTGGTGTTTTAATTTAAAATTGTTGGAAGATGGCACTTTTAATAATACTTTTAAATATTTTTGGTGTGTGTGGAAGAAGCAAAAAACTATATATAGAGATTTAAGGCAGTGGTGGGACATCGGGAAGGCACAAATTAAATACTTTTGTCAACAATAAACTTTGGACACAACCAGGTCCCTAAACAATGCAGTCCAAGAGTTGGAGAGAGACATTTTACAATTACAAAATGATGAAAACAATACATTTAATGAGCAAACCCTCCAAGATTTAAAAGAAAAGAAAGAATTATTAGGCGACCTGCTGAAGGAGAGAGTGAGGGGGGCAATGGTGTGATCCCGCTTGTGGAGTGCAGAGATATGGACGCCCCCACCAGTTTCTTCTTGAGCTTGGAGAAGGGGAGAGCGGAGAGCCGGCCGCTGAGGTGCGTGCGGACGCCTGATGGCAAGGAGCTGTACAGCCAAGAGGAGAGCAGTGACGCAGCAGTGCAGTTCTATAAGGAATTGTTCTCTGTGACCCAGAGGACACTCAACGATTGCTTCAGTACCTGCCCAGACTAGGAGAGGATAAGCAGAGGGACCTGGACACTGCACTGGAGTTTACAGAACTAACTGATGCTGTCTCTCAGTTGTCTAGTGTAATAGAAATGTTACAGAAAATAGAATTGGCTTGACATAATGTACTGGCATTTTGTACTCCCATAACCTTGCTCACATAACCTTGTATGCTTTGCTAAAGATAAGTAACCGCAAGATGCCTACACTGCAGCTGCGGCTGTAAGATAAAAGGATGAGCCAGACGTGTTTTTTTACACGTATACCCAAACCACCCATCCTTTTTATCTGCTTGCTTAGTTTTATGCCACGTATGCATAGTTATAAGTTTTCTCTTATATGCTAATACCTGAATCATCATTGGCTAACACTCTGCCTTGCTGACAGTTTTAAGGTATATAAGAAACTGATCTAACTCTGTATGTTGGAACACTGCTCGATGATTATCTAGCACCCTGTGTGTTGAGAGTGTTTTCAGTTTGCAAACTTAAGAAATAAAGGCCTGTGTGTTTGGAACTCGCAGTCTCTCTTCCTTTTATTAGAATTTCCACAACACTAGTGGGAAAGCACCCGGGATTGACAGCCTACCTGCGGAGTTCTACAAACACCTCTGGATTCTGATGGGGAGAACTTCTTCCAGGTGCTGCAAGAGAGCTTGGAACTTAATGAATTGCCCAATTAATTACATTACTGCTCAAAAAAGGAGACCTATGTTTTTTAAAGAACTGGAGACCTGTGGCACTTTTATGTTCTGATGTTAAATTAATTTCAAGATAATTATCAAATAGACTTAAGAAATGTATTGGACTTATAGTGCACACAGATCAAACATACTGTGTTCCTGGACGTTTCATTGTTGACAATTTATTTTTGATTTGTGATTTTATGTCTTTAAATGAGTTTAGGAATTTTAATGTGGGGTTGTCCCTCTGTAGTCTGCTCTGCCATGTTGATGCAGCGTTACATAACATAGCCTCTAGAAACTCACGGAACACAACACTGTACTCAAACCCAGAAACTCACTGCACACAACGCTGTACTCAAGCCCAGAAACTCACTGCACACAACACTGTACTCAAAACCAGAAATTCACTGCACACACAACACTGTACTCAAAACCAGAAACTCACTACACACAATGCTGTACTCAAGCCCAGAAACTCACTGCACACAACGCTGTACTCAAGCCCAGAAACTCACTGCACACACAACACTGTACTCAAAACCAGAAACTCACTGCACTCAAAACTGTACTGAAGCCCACTGAATCACAAGAACAAGAACATCAAACATACTGTGTTCCTGGACGTTTCATTGTTGACAATTTATTTTTGATTTGTGATTTTATGTCTTTAAATGAGTTTAGGAATTTTAATGTGGGGTTGTCCCTCTGTAGTCTGCTCTGCCATGTTGATGCAGCGTTACATAACATAGCCTCTAGAAACTCACGGAACACAACACTGTACTCAAACCCAGAAACTCACTGCACACAACGCTGTACTCAAGCCCAGAAACTCACTGCACACAACACTGTACTCAAAACCAGAAATTCACTGCACACACAACACTGTACTCAAAACCAGAAACTCACTACACACAATGCTGTACTCAAGCCCAGAAACTCACTGCACACAACGCTGTACTCAAGCCCAGAAACTCACTGCACACACAACACTGTACTCAAAACCAGAAACTCACTGCACTCAAAACTGTACTGAAGCCCACTGAATCACAAGAACAGGCAGGGAAGAAACCACACTGCAGCATATCGGCACTGCTCATATGCCTTCAATTCATTACCTGATTTTCTGCACTCTTCCTCCCGACTGCATATTATCTAGAGCTGCATGAGCCTATTATCAAAGGTGGCAAATAATGGGGGTTGAAGCAACTTCGTAAGGCCATTCTTTCCAGCAAATGATTGAGAGTAATAGAATGGAGATATAAAGAGGTGCCTTTCCATTTCTCTTTCCCTGTGTGCGTATTGTTTTTATTTTATCTTGAGAAATGCTTATTCAATGTGACAAAACTTGGTTACAGCATTTATTATTATTATTATTATTATTATTATTATTATTATTATTATTATTACTATGCCCAATTATGTTATCTACAATTCTCTCCCTAATTAGGAATGCCCAATTACTAATTACATTCCTTCACCGCAGCAGTTCCCCACAACAGCTCAGGATAAGGTCAGTGGACGTCCTCCGATCCCACGACCAAGCCAACTGCCTCTTTACTCCAGCCCTGCAGGTGTTCGCTTAAGCTCAGCAGATGCCTGGCCAGTAGGGTCTTCTGTAGTGTGATGAGGAGAATCAGTCCCTGCTGGTTTTGTCTCCCTAGCCTGCAACAGTGCCAGACCCAATGCCACACTCCCTCTGAAATCCCCAGCAAAGACTGTCAGCGAACCTGCGCTCCCCTGACTGTACACCACACAGCAATGCATTTACCAGGGGAGACCATCGGGGACCCCTGCACTCCCCTGACTGTAGGACTCACCCTGCACACCACACAGCAATGCCTTTACCAGGGGAGACCATCGGGGACCCCTGCGCTCCCCTGACTGTGCGACTCACCCTGCACACCACACAGCAATGCCTTTACCAGGGGAGACCATCGGGGACCTCTACGCTCCCCTGACTGTACGACTCACCCTGCACACCACACAGCAATGCCTTTACCAGGGGAGACCATCGGGGACCCCTGCGCTCCCCTGACTGTACGACTCACCCTGCACACCACACAACAATGCCTTTACCAGGTGAGACCATCAGGGACCCCTGCGCTCCCCTGACTGTACGACTCACCCTGCACACCACACAGCAGTTTTATTGGTCAGCAACAATCATAGGAAAGCAGAAGGATCAACTACAAAATGAGCCTGACGGTGCCATTCAGAACAGTCTCTGGGGGTTCCAGCATGTGGATCAGGACAGTCTCTGGGGGTTCCAGTGTGTCCATCAGGACAATATCTGGGGGTTCCTGGAATTGCAACGTTTGCAGAAACATCTTGGTGTATCAGGTGTGCAGACCAGTGCAAAGCAAATCAGAAATCCTCACGAGACACACATCACATACCTGTCCCAGATACTAGATCCACATCACATACCTGTCCCAGATACCAGACACACATCACATACCTGTCCCAGATACCAGACACACATCACATACCTGTCCCAGATACTACACACACATCACATACCTGTCCCAGATACTAGACACACATCACATACCTGTTCCAGATACCAGACACATATCACATACCTGTCCCAGATACCAGACACACATCACATACCTGTCCCAGATACCAGACACACATCAGATATCTGTTCCAGATACCAGACACACATCACATACCTGTCCCAGATACCAGACACACATCACATACCTGTCCCAGATACCAGACACACATCACATACCTGTCCCAGATACCAGACACACATCACATACCTGTCCCAGATACCAGACACACATCACATACCTGTCCCAGATACCAGACACATATCACATACCTGTTCCAGATACCAGACACACATCACATACCAGACACACATCACATACCTGTCCCAGATACTAGACACACATCACATACCTGTCCCAGATATTACTGTGGATTTGAGGATTATGGAAGCAGTGTGAATTACTGAAGTGTTTTCTTCTCATTTTAAAATGCCCCAGATTTTAGTTGTGCACATTAGCAAACTGATTCAACATGACTTTGCATTTTGAAAGTTTCAGGGCCATGTTCACACAGCTACTGCCAGTAAAACCAGTGCTGGCACATACAGAGGGTCCTCAGAATCTATTAACAAGTGAAAGGTTGTCGTGAAATACACTCTGAAACTTCGATAGCAGGCTAGGTGTGTACAATATACGTTTGGTATAGATTGGTGCAAAATCAATGCAGTTATCGTGTTCATGGTGTAACTGACAGATAGACAGACATGTGAGTCAGTGAAAAAGTGAAATTACATGTTAGCTTGCGAGGTTCGGGGGGCGTGGAGCTGGGGGGGCCGCTAATCTTCTAATCTTTCAATTTTCTAATCTCCCGTTAATTAGTATCTATTTACTATTTAAGACCTGATCACCTGCACCTTTTCTGTCTAGTGTTTCGTTTTTTTGTAGCAAACGCTCAGACGCCGTCGTTTCGTGCTTCACCGCTAATATCTAAACTTCGTTGCCTCGCTCACGCAGGTCGTTTCTCTGCACATCGCTGCCAAGATATTATCAATCATTTTCTTACCTGCTCAGGTGATCTTTCTTTTCATTCAGCTTCTCTTTTCGGCTCCAAGAGCTCCAACGTTACTCTTTCCTGTTCCATCCGGTCTCCACCTCGGCATCATAGCCGTCCAAAGCGCAGCTTCATTACTCAACTTGTCTGCAACTTTATCAGAAAGTCTGGTCCTCCGTTAAACTTCCAAGCTCCTTCGACATGACATCGTCATTCCCGTTGTCTGCGATTGCCTTACCTTAGCTCTATTTAATTCTACCACGAAGTTTTGTCGGCTTAATCCTTCTTTACTCCTCGCTTGCAATCAGACGCCTCCCCCGCTCCCACTGAGCCAGCACAATTACCGTTTCATCAGAAGATCCTGCCCTGGACCTCCATCAGCTACGTTCAACCTTTTTAAAGACGTATCCAGCCCATTCTAAACTCAATTTTTAACTAGTGGCGGCTCGTGACTCGACTGGTCACAACATTCTCCAACTACACTATTGTACTGTAACTTTTCCACCGGCGCCTCACAGACTATGGTTACCACGGCAACGCCCTTATTGAGAGACTGCGGGGAGTGGTAAGTTGTCATGGTGACCAGGCAGCTTCATCAGGCTCTGCGTGCTCTGCGCCTCAGCACTGCAATCTTCCGGCTTCCTGTTGCTGCACTTTCACAACTGGCGGAGACGAATTCAACGCACCGAACCATAACATCTAAATATTGCGTTAACTTATTTATATTCATGACTATCTGTCCTAAACATGTCTAGAATATTTATTATTCAAATCTAAAGGAATAAGCAAATGTTGTTCTACATAGACAAGGATTTTAATCGTAATAACTTCATAGATTCTACCCTGATTCACTCAAGTCAATGATGTAATTCCAATCATAACCTCTGGATGGCAGTATAATACCACAAGCTCTCTCTATACATTAAACCAGTTTGGTTTCGCTGCAAAGCTCAGACACTACAGCTTTTCTATCTATTCCCGCAGTTCTCACTCGGATGGATTCTCGGGAGTTCCCCTCCTGCCTCATCCTCTGTCTATCTATATCAAATGACATTCTTCAATTTCAACTCTTACCCCCCCTCCCCCCGCCCCTTTGAGGCGGACTGCTCCCGACCAAATCAATAGATTTTTCAACAGCCTCAGAGCAGCGGATTCTTCATCCTCTTAGGTTCTACAGCGGCCTCAGCTCTATGTATTCTCCATCTCTGGCTTCATCTAAATCACTTTAACTCACAGTCCAATATCCACCGCATTCAGCAGATCTCTGTGCTCTACAGCAGATCATCACACTACCGATGGCAATCCACCATTCACTATTACAGATCCCTGCTTCAGCAGATATCTGCGTTCTGCAGCAGACCACCACGCTCTACCAATGGCAGTCCACCATTCACAATAACAGATCACTCTTCTCTCTCTCTCTCTCTCTCTCTCTCTCTCTCTCTCTCTCTCTCTCTCTCTCTCCAGCAGACCACCGCTCATTATTGACAGCACTTCTTTGTTTACTTCCTCAGATCTCTGCACCGTCCAGCAGATCCCGTCCTCTACTGTTAATTGCTCCTCACTGCAGCAGATCTCTGCTCCCTCTTCAGATCTACTCACTGTTATAGCATGCAAGTTGCTTTAGTTCAGTCTAAATCTGTACCTGCACTACTGAGACTGGAAATCTGTCTTGTTTATGAGTTAAGGAGTTCCACTCTAGGAGAATAACTGGAGTTGTGAAACCCAGTCTCTCAATGTGAGTTCACCTTTTCCATTTCAAGCAGACATGATAGTAGCAGAACGCAGATCGATCCCGTATTAACTGACACATAGGATAGTCAACATCTCATCTCTGCCCTCCATTCCAGTAAATGGAGCACAAAGCGTGCTGAGCTTCCCCAGCAGTCGATTTACACACGTTCGTTCAGTTCCAGCTGCTACCTCAACTGTCAGTTCCAGCTCCCCTTCGGCCTCCACTTTTAGTATTCAAGTTCGCCGACTGGTCCCGCCTGCTGTGCCCCCCCCCCCAAATTCACCAGCTGTCATTTGACTGAATCATACTCTCAGTAACCTCCTTCAATCTGCTCAGCATTTCATATCTGCAGCTCTCTCCCTCCTTCGACAGCTTCATATTGTACAGCTTGGTCAGTGTTTTAAACGTTCTGTGCCAGAATCGGATTCATCCTATTCCTTCAAATCAAACCAGATCATGGCTTTCATCGTCCAGCTAGGGATTTTTTTCTTCCCACCATTCTCTCCATACCAGTAGTTTGTCTGACTCTTCGGAATCTTCAAAGTCCCCCCCCCCCCGCTGCACCTTCCCGCCTGCCCATATCAACAGACATTCTCTTTCACTCATCTCTACTCTTCGAAAGTTTGCTTGTCCCTCACGAAGATCTCCTCATGGAGACCATCTGCCTAACAGCTGATTCTTAAGAGCCTTCCCCTCTGCCTCACCTTCCCGCTGTCCGCATCAATGACCATTCTCAGTTTGCTCATTCTACTCTTCTGAAACGCCACTTCTCCCCATACAAGGATCTACCTCTTCGGTCTCCTTAGGAGCTCAGAATCCACAGTTCTAATTTACTCCATCATTCAGTCGTGTACCTCCAGACGGATCCATTTCAGCACGGTCAGTTAATTCAGCTGTCAAGCAGATTCCCCTATCTGCCCCTTATTTTCAACGTCAAGGTATCTCATCTGCTCCTCGGCCTTCTTCGGCTTCCTCAGAAGCTCAGAATTCACAGTTCCTTCAGCTTTAAGCTTCCATGCAGCATTTAAGATCTCCTAATTAGCCAACCTCTCCACTCTCTTTTTCGAGAGCAGGCCTCCCTCCTCAGCTGTATTCTCTCCATTCATTTCGTATAGGTGCAGCTACCTCCGCTGCGAGAGCCAGCATCAACCACAGTCTGATCAAGACCATGGGCCGCTGGTCCTCTTCCGCAGTAGATTATTACGTTCAGAACTCGCAGTTTCTTCTGCTTCTGATTTACTTCACCATTCGGTCGTACCTCCAAGAGGGATCAATTTCAACGTGGTTAGTCCATTCAGCTGTCAAGTGGAGTCCCCTATCTGCCCCTTTCATCATCAAGGTATCTCCCCAGCAAGAACCCCGCCCCCCAGGACCCTCGGTTCATTGATTCCTCTCGCTCCTATCATCACTCATCGCTGGTTCTCAACCCACCTTCCACCCTCCAGAGCAAGCCTCCCTCCTCTACTTCACCCCCTCATTGATTTCTCTCGCTCCTAGGATCACTCGTCACTGGATTCCAACCTACCTTGCCTCCAGAGCGGGCCTCCCCCAATCATTCCGTGAGGCACAGCCCCTCTGCTGCGAGGGCCAACATCACTCACAGCCTTCTTCGGCTTCCTCGAAGCTCAGAATACACAGTTTCTTCAGCTTCAAGCTTCCCTGCAGCGACGAAGATCTCCTAATCAGCCCACCTCTCCACCCTCCTTTCTAGAGCAGGCCTCCCTCCTCAGCTGTATTCTCCCCATTCATTTCGCATAGGTGCAGCTACCTCCGCTGCAAGATCCAGCATCAACCACAGTCTGATCAAGACCATGGGCCGCTGGTCCTCTTCCGCAGTAGATTATTACGTTCATTCATCTCCTCCGATATAGTTGCAGCCCATTTTAAAATCGCTAGCATGCCCGGAGTGGGGGCTACCTGTTCGCCGGGGCCACCAGAGGTTTTCCCTAATCTGCCACAAGGGTTTTTTTTCCTCTCCACTGAGCGGCAGGTATACACACAGTCACATCCCACTAACAAATTTACTAATCTCCCTCTGTTCGTCCTGTTCGTCATTCTGGTCTTTTGTGTATGTTTTATGCGTTGGCATGTGCTGTCTTGTTTGTCTCACGGTGTGGGAGTTTTCGTGAAGTGCCGGGGGTCCATCCTTTGGGGGGCAAGTGAGGCTCACTTCCCCGACCTCAGGGCTAGGCAGCCGCCTCCCTTACCTTCAGGGGTTCTCACCGCGTGAGTCAGAGCGGACCCCCGGCCAAACTCTGTTCTGTCGCAGCTCCTGCGCTCATCTCACTCGAGGCTCTCTTCTATTCTGCCTCTCTTCAGGACGTGGTCACTCGTGCCGAGTCCTATACTAACCTCAATGCTTTGTCCTTATTTTCAGGTCCCAGGCAGCGTGATGTCTCGGCCAATCAGGGGTTTCTGGAGCCCTTACAGAAGCCTCAGATGCTGGGTACCCTCTCATCTCCTCCCGAGGGGCGGCTTTCAAGTCATAACCCTCATATGTGTTTTCAGGTTGCCGGGTCCTCCGCCCCTGGGATGTCGACAGCGTCGGCCCCAGTCGGTGACCTCTTTTCTATCCTGTTTCCGGTTGCCGGGTCCTCCGCCCCTGGGATGTCGACAGCGTCGGCCCCAGTCGGTGACCTCTTTTCTATCCTGTTTCGGTTGCCGGGTCCTCCGCCCCTGGGATGTCGACAGCGTCGGCCCCAGTCGGTGACCACATTCTGTCCTACTAACTGCTCCTTGCTGCTTCTTCTGCCTTATCCTTCCCCCCCAGCTCACGCCCAGTGAAATGTAGAATTGAAATGTTAGAACTATTGAGCCTGTTATACTAGATACTGTACTTTATAGAACACTGATTCTATCCATGTAACAGTTGAAGTAGTTGATTGCCGTGGACTATGTGGTATTGTAATATAAAGTATGTATAGAGCATCCTCCATGAACATTCATAGTGCTGTAGTTATTCCACCAGTGAGGATAGACAAGCATGTGAAGAGGCTGAGTGGGCTGCTTATGGCTGTTCTCATGAGTGAAATAAGCACAGCACTCTAGGAGCGTTCATGGAGTATTCTATAAAACAAAGTATGTTTAAACCTGCGTTTAAACCTGCTGTATATTCAACAGCTGATTTCAGAGAATTGCTTTCCTTATATACGGCTCAGCAGCACAGAGTAATCTGGATCAGTGAATTGCTTTCCTAGATACAGCTCAGCCACACAGAGTAATCTGGATCAGAGAATTGCTTTCCTTAGATTCAGCTCAGCCGCACAGAGTAATCTGGATCAGTGAATTGCTTTCCTTAGATTCAGCTCAGCCACACAGAGTAATCTGGATAAGTGAATTGCTTTCCTTAGATTCAGCTCAGCCGCACAGAGTAATCTGGATCAGAGAATTGCTTTCCTTAGATTCAGCTCAGCCGCACAGAGTAATCTGGATCAGTGAATTGCTTTCCTTAGATTCAGCTCAGCCGCACAGAGTAATCTGGATAAGTGAATTGCTTTCCTTAGATTCAGCTCAGCCGCACAGAGTAATCTGGATCAGAGAATTGCTTTCCTTAGATTCAGCTCAGCCGCACAGAGTAATCTGGATCAGTGAATTGCTTTCCTTAGATTCAGCTCAGCCGCACAGAGTAATCTGGATCAGAGAATTGTTTTCCTTAGATTCAGCTCAGCCGCACAGAGTAATCTGGATCAGTGAATTGCTTTCTTTAGATTCAGATCAGCCGCACAGAGTAATCTGGATCAGTGAATTGCTTTCCTTAGATTCAGCTCAGCCGCACAGAGTAATCTGGATCAGTGAATTGCTTTCCTTAGATTCAGCTCAGCCACACAGAGTAATCTGGATAAGTGAATTGCTTTCCTTAGATTCAGCTCAGCCGCACAGAGTAATCTGGATCAGTGAATTGCTTTACTTAGATTCAGCTCAGCCACACAGAGTAATCTGGATAAGTGAATTGCTTTCCTTAGATTCAGCTCAGCAGCACAGAGTAATCTGGATCAGTGAATTGCTTTCCTTAGATTCAGCTCAGCCGCACAGAGTAATCTGGATCAGTGAATTGCTTTCCTTAGATTCAGCTCAGCCGCACAGAGTAATCTGGATAAGTGAATTGCTTTCCTTAGATTCAGCTCAGCCACACAGAGTAATCTGGATCAGAGAATTGCTTTCCTTAGATTCAGCTCAGCCACACAGAGTAATCTGGATCGGTGCGATTCAGCTGCTCGTTCTGTATCTCCTTCCCCACAGATCTGCAGCCTCGCGGGGATATTAAAGAATAAGCAGCGTTCTCCGTGTTGCTACGGCTGTTTAATTGACGTACCTGTCATTGTTCTTTTCATTGTTAACATCCGTTTCACACTTCTATCTTTAACTTTATAGTCTGTTTAAGGGTATTTTCAACATGTCAGCCCTCGGGTTTGAGATCACAGGTGTGCCACAGATCACCACCGGAAGAGCGATTAGAAAAAAGAATAGAAACTACAAGTACTCTGGCTTTGTGTACCGTGTGACATGATGGGTCGTTACTGCTGTGTTACCTGCTTGGCTATGTGGGCAATAATCCTTACACTATCAGCTATAATAATAATAATAACAACAACATTTAGTAGACGGAGATGAGCATCAGATATAACCTGCTCATGAGTTGAATGACACTGTTTTATGCTCATGAAATTAAATTCCTCTCTTGGTGCTCTAATTGCTACCCGAGTACAGTCTATAGAACAGATCATATGAATAGAAATCCCCTTTTACTCAATCTGCTTCTCTTCCCTGTAGTTAAACTGAATGCACCGAGGACAGAGGGAAATGATCGAGTCCCAAACCCCAGGCATCAATGCACTAAGAGAGGCTTGTGAAATGCCAGTTATGTCTCCGATCTGCCTTTGAAAGCTACCAGTGGCCATAAAGCCAATAAAAGACAGAACTTGAATATGTGCAGCAACAGGATGTGTGCGCTTGGTGTGTCTGTGCAGCCTAGGACCCAACATCTCACACAATTCCTTTAGGACTGCCTGGGGAAAGCGGTCTTCCAGAAGTGCAAGACCAGACATTTTCAAATGATGTTTTGACGTATTACTGTATGTGAATTTATAGAAAAGAATGATTTCTTAATGATTTCTACAAACCTGCTGCAACTTACAGTATCATTAATGTCTTCTGTAATTACCAGTACACAACTGAAACAAGGGTGTCACAAAAACTTTCTTTTTATTACCTTCTGTTTATTAAGTAATAGTCATGATGGTGGTAATCAACATTTATATCATACTACGGCCTAAATATTAATAACACTTTCTAATAGCAGCATCAATAACATAACCCCAATGAGAATGTTATTACTTTACATCTTACACTGATTGCAGATCTTTGGTCTAGTCTATAATATTAGACTGATCTTATCTTGCAATACCATCATTCTAACACAAGGAAGCCATCGTACGCATGGTCCAGAGTGTGTGGAGTCTATGGACATTCTCACACAAACCCGTGTTGATAAAGCACATACTTTCTGTTTGAATGTGGGTACACACGGTTTAGAAGGGAATACATGCACAGGCACAATTGATAAATACAGGCCCTGCTGAGCTCAGGTGGACACCTTTGTCCTCCAGGGGCTGGTAGCTTGCTGACATCCACTGGGTGTAAAGAGGCAATTGGCTTAGTCGTGGGATTGGAGGATGCCCACTGGCCTTCAGCTCGGGACATTTAACTGTGACAGGTGGGCCTTCCCAGATGGTAAAGCCCTATTGTTTGAGTTCTAGTGCTTAATTTTGGCATTCCCTTTAAAGTGCTCTACTTTTTGAAGCACTCCCAATAATGTCATGGTCTCTATACCTTCCACAGCCGCTACGAGAATTGTTTTTAGCACCCTTTCTCTGTTAAATAATGTCATGGTCTCTATACCTTCCATAGCCTCTATGAGAATTGTTTTTAGCACCCTTTCTCTGTTAAATAATGTCATGGTCTCTATACCTTTCACAGCCTCTATGAGAATTGTTTGGAGCGCCCTTTCTCTGTTAAAGAGATCTGCTCCACCAGCGGATTTGGCAGATTTTCTAATCTGAGAAGTTTATTCTTTAACTCAAATTTTAAATCATAATATATTTTAAAAATGTTTAATATTCAGGGGGCTCCCGAGTGGCGCATCCAGTAAAAGCACTCGCCAGAGTGCAGGATGCGCTCTATAGCCTGGACGTCGCCGGTTCGAGTCCAGGCTATTCCACAGCCGACCGTGGACAGGAGCTCCCAGGGGGCGGCGCTCAATTGGCCGAGCGTCACCCGGGGAGAGGGAGGGTTAGGTCGGCCAGGGTGTCCTCGGCTCACCGCGCAGCAGCGACCCTTGTAGTCTGGCCGGGCGCCTGCGGGCTTGCCTGTAAGCTGCCCAGAGCTGCGTTGTCCTCTGACGCTGTAGCTCTGAGGCGGCTGCACGGTGAGTTTGCAGTGTGTAAAGAAGCGGGTTGACGGCACACGCCGGAGGACAGCGCAGTGTTCATCCTCGCCCCTCCCGAGTCAGCGCAGGGGTGGTAGCGGTGAGCTGAGCCTAAAAAAATAATTGGGCATTTCAAATTGGGGAGAAAATAATAAAAAAAAACTAATTGGCAACGACTAATATTTGTATATCCTTTTTTATATATTTTTTAATCTAACCCTAACCCTAATCTATATCCTATGGAACAGTTGAAACAGTAATACATAATCTGGGGAGTGGGTGAGAAACGGGTAAAGACAACACTGCCTGGACCGGACACTAAAACAGTGTGAAACATCTTAAACTGTACCACACGATTACTGAGCTTCTGTACAGAATATTAAAAAGTATCATCATTATATGACTTGACGCTCCTTTAATCGTGTAGTATAATTAGATTGTTCTCATTGATTTAGTGCCCCACCCAGACAGGCTTGTCTTGATCTGAAAGCATTTTAATGTATAAACAATACTGTATATGAAATTGAAAACTCATATCATCATAATTATTTTGAATATGTAGACTACAGTGACCGAGTCATTGTGTGGTATAGTTTTTCATACGTTTCACATTGTTTAGTGCCAAATCTTTTTAGTTGTTTTCTCTTTTTGTCAGCTATTAACATAATCTAATGTTTCAGGAAAGTTCCTACTCAATGCTTTTGAATACTATGAGCCATTGTCTCACCTTGCATGCAAATACACTGCATCAGTGGGGTATAGTCTGAGTTGTGATTCATGTCCTGTTTAGATTCATTTAAATGTATTAATTTCCACAGCCCTGCAATGTTATTTCGAATTTCAATATATGCAAGATATTTGCAATGCGAGCAGAGTTGCATAAATGCTGCATAAATCTGCAAACCCTTCCATATCTGTCCCAATACATTTTAAAAGAGGGTGGTCACTTCAAAACAATAAGGATACATGACCCTAAACGAGCACAATGGCACAAGTGGGCCTGCCTAGGATTTGTTACACATGGAAAAAATAAGAATGTGTCATTAGACAAGTTCATTTCTGCAAAAATACCTATATGGCCGTTTCATAATAAATACAACATCCTTAGGAAATATTTAATTTTTTTCCATCCATAAATTCTCATCTTATAGATCCTTGTCCTTTCTCATACTCTTCTGTTGAATAATCTCAGAACACTGTAGACGCACATTGCATTGGGTGCTCATTGGGAGACGATGCGTTGCCATGGACACAGGCCTCAGGTTTATACTGAGTCACACAGTCTGGTTGCCATGGGTGGGCTCTTAATCATTGTTTAGGTGAGTTCTAATGAGTGGAAGTGTTACAGCACTGTGTTTCATTTTATATAAATGAACAGTTTTTCACTTTAATCAATCACAAACTATGTAAAACAAGAAAAAGCAATCACTTAGAACATCTTCCACTCACCATAATTGTTTACTCAACATTGCTAATGTTGCTCATAAAACAGAGATTAAACTAATTTATAGTACCAACAGATTTTAAGAAACTTTATCAAAACTGATTAAATTAACATAGACATGACATGGTTTCAAGAATGACCACTAGGGCCGTGGAACTGTATTTTGTGCCCTCTCTGAAAAATATGAGTTAGTTGAGTAACTTACAGAGTAAGAACTGTTTATGGAAATGTAGATATTTTAAGTTAATGATTGAGGTATAGCTAAGGCACATTAGCTGCACTATAATTGAACTACTGCTTCCTGTCACTAAGTTGGTTTTTGACAGTTGTATTCCTCTCTAAATATTTGTCTTTGCTGTTTGTCATTTGGCACAAAGACAGTCATCGTACAATGAGGAGGGCTCGCTGCTGGGCACTGAAAGGGTTAATATAGACTCCTCTCCCTCTCCCCCAGGATGGAAGCAGGTTGTGTTCTTATTATATCACTGTACTTTCAGCAAAACTCCAAACGAGTTCTGGGTCACCCTCTGTGAGAGTTAAGCGCCTAATTGCAAGGAGCTGCTTCAGTCCCAGGGGCCATTATTAGAAGCATTTGCACTTTCAAATATTGTTTTGCTGTATTATCCCAATATTCCTCCCATTAAATGTTTCTTCAACAATCAATCTTGTTGACATGTTTCTGACCAAGATAAAAAAAAAAAAATTCTGTGTGCTTTTATGTGCCTTTTTTTAGGGGACAATTTTTAATGAAATGCATTATTATTATTATTATTATTATTATTATTTATTTCTTAGCAGACGCCCCTATATCCAGGGCGACTTACAATCGTAAGCAAATACATTTCAATTATGCAACATATAGTACTGCAACTTGAAATGATTTCAGTTTTAAACTGCAGTTAAAACGTTTATAAGCAAACAAGTTTAGTCTTGATTGGAGGGGGAGCTATACCTCAGTCATTAACTTAAAATATCTATATTTCCATAAACAGTTATTACTCTGTAAGTTACTAACTCACAATCTGCAGGGAGGGCAAAAAATACTGTTGCATGACCCTAGTGGTTATTCCTAAAACCATGTTAGCTTCTTTCCATAGTCAAAAAAGGACATGAGTTAGAAAGCCAATGTAACATGGAGGAGTCTGTGTGTGAACAGGCGACCCTGCACACATCAAAGTGTAAAAACCACAGTACAAACATATTATTATTTTAATACAGTAAGTATTTATGTTTGAGAGCGATTTCGACTAAAAGCAGTTACATTTATAGTAAAAATATTTGCTTATAAAAGGGTAGATTCCATTAACAGCATGTAGTAAGTACAATAAATGGATAAGAACGATTTCAAATAAGAGCGATTACAAAAAAATGTGAATACGGATACCTATACCTAAGATATACATACGATACCTAAGAGAAAAATCAAGTACCAGATACAGGAGGCAGTTATAATTAAGAGCAGTAGTAGAATACGGCAAAGTGTGGAGCAGTTAAATGCAAGTACAAGATGATGCAAGTACTGATACAATTGGGTGCCATATAGACCAGTATAGTTGAGGGTTGTGAGGTTTACAGATGCTGTCTGAACAGGTGTGTCTTGAGGAGGCGCCGGAAGGAGGTCAGGGACTGAAGAGTCCTGGGGTGCCTTCAATAGGCAAAGCACCCCAAGGCGTTACGTGGTGCTTTCTATTGAACAACCTGCATGCCGAGAGCACTTCTTAACAGTAGCTCAGAGCTGCCTCACTGGAGGTCCAAAATGGCTGACCTGTATTATCAGTGCGGTGGCTGCAAATGGATTTCTTCAAATATGGATTTGTATAGCTAACACATGTGTGTTAAGTAATATTTTTGTTGTCATTTTGGCTTTTTAAAACTGATTATGGTATTTTTTAAAGTGACGATTATTATTATTATTATTATTATTATTATTATTTATTTCTTAGCAGACGCCCTTATCCAGGGCGACTTACAATCGTAAGCAAATACATTTCAAGTGTTACAATACAAGTAATATTAGAAAAGGAAACATGGACTATTTATAACTTGAGAAATCTGACTCAAGCCTCAAGATGTCAAACCAAAACAAGTGTCAGTAACTATTACAAAAATACAGTTGTAGTAATTACATACAAAAACTGCAAAACTGGCTTGAAGCAACTGTTTTATTACACAGCGATGTATTGCCTGCTATTGTGAAACTGCTCCCTCCTAACAGACCGTCCAATAACTGCTAACATATGTTACGGGGCACCACAAGAGAGCACCCTGCTACTGAGCACACCCCTGATATCCACGGGCAGGTCATTCCACCACGGAGGGGCAAGGGAGGAGAAGGAGCGGGCTCTGGAGGCGGTGGAGTGGAGGGGGGGTACAGCTAATCTGCCGGTGGCGGAGGAGCGGAGGAGGCGAGAGGGGGTGTAGGGAGAAATAATAGTCTGGAGATTGGAGGGAGCAGAAAGGTCGAGACAGTGATATGTGAGTACACGAGTTTTGAATTGGATTATAGTTACATTAGCGCATAATCAGTTTATTTTATTTTTTCTGCTACGTGTTTGTAGTGTCAAGGTGACAGCAAAAATCAGCATAAGGGCCTGCTGTTTAATGTTTAGATCCTTGAAGAATGAGAGTTTAAGAGTTCAGAGTTCCAGTTCTGTTTTTGTTATTGTTCGTTGCATTACCATAAGTATTATGTATAACACTTCTACTAATACATCTAATACACAATAATACAAAAATTTTGTTTTACTTATCATAAAACTGTTTAAGCATGAATGTGTTATGCGCAATTTAATTATTTATGTTTCACGATTGTTTCATACTAAATATAAGATTTTATAATCTTTTAAACTTTTTGTGTACATTTTTTAAAAACATTTTCTTTCATATGCCTTCGATGTTGTACACTGCAGTTTTATATATATATATATATATATATACAGACGTGCTCAAATTTGTTGGTACCCCTCCACAAAAAACGAAGAATGCACAATTTTCTCTGAAATAACTTGAAACTGACAAAAGTAATTGGCATCCACCATTGTTTATTCCATATTTAATAGAAATCAGACTTTGCTTTTGATTTTTTATTCAACATAATTTTGTAAATAATAAAACCAATGAAAATGGCATGGACAAAAATGATGGGACCGCTAACCTAATATTTTGTTGCACAACCTTTAGAGGCAATCACTGCAATCAAACGTTTTCTGTAGCTCTCAGTGAGACTTCTGCACCTGTTAACAGGTAGTTTGGCCCACTCTTCCTGAGCAAACTGCTCCAGCTGTCTCAGGTTTGATGGGTGCCTTCTCCAGACTGCAAGTTTCAGCTCTTTCCATAGATGTTCGATAGGATTCAGATCAGGACTCATAGGAGGCCAGTTCAGAATAGTCCGATGTTTTGTTCTTATCCATTCTTGGGTGCTTTTAGCTGTGTGTTTTGGGTCATTATCCTGTTGGAGGACCCATGACCTGCGACTGAGACAGAGATTTCTGACACTGAGCAGTACGTTTCGCTCCAGAATGCCTTGATAGTCTTGAGATTTCATTGTGCCCTGCACAGATTCAAGGCACCCTGTGTCAGGCGCAGCAAATTAGCCCCAAAACATTACCGAGCCTCCTCCATGTTTCACTGTAGGTATGGTGTTCTTTTCTTTGAAAGCTTTATTTTTTCGTCTGTGAACATAGAGCTGATATGACTTGCCAAAAAGCTCCAGTTTTGACTCATCTGTCCAAAGGACATTCTCCCAGAAGGATTGTGGCTTGTCAATATGCATTTTAGCAAATTCCATTCTGGCTTTTTTATGTTTTTCTTTCAAAAGTGGAGTCCTCCTGGGTCTTCTTCCATGGAGCCCACTTTCGCTCAAAAAGCGACGGATGGTGCGATCAGAAACTGACGTACCTTCACCTTGGAGTTCAGCTTGTATCTCTTTGGCAGTTATCCTTGGTTCTTTTTCTACCATTCGCACTATCCTTCTGTTCAATCTGGGGCCGATTTTCCTCTTGCGTCGCGCCCCTGGGAGGTTGGCTACAGTTCCATGGACCTTAAACTTCTTAATAATATTTGCAACTGTTGTCACAGGAACATCAAGCTGCTTGGAGATGGTCTTGTAGCCTTTACCTTTACCATGCTTGTCTATTATTTTCTTTCTGATCTCCTCAGACAACTCTCTCCTTTGCTTTCTCTGGTCCATGTTCAGTATGGTGCACACAATGATACCAAACAGCACAGTGACTACTTTTCTCCATTTAAATAGGCTGAATGACTGATTACAAGATTGGAGACATGTGTGATACTAATTAAAGAAACTAATTAGTTTGAAATATCACTATAATCCAATTATTTATTATCTTTTCTAAGGGGTACCAACAAATGTGTCCAGGCCATTTTAGAATATCTTTGTAGGATAAGCAATAATTCATCTCTTTTCACAGCTTCTATGCTTTATTCTATGACATACCAAAGGCATGCAAGTATACATGATAAAATAGCTTTTAATTTCATCACTTTTCAGGAGGAATGAAGCATTATTTCAATGAGCTGTAAGGGTACCAACAAATTTGAGCACGTCTGTATATATATATAGATAGATAGATATTTTTTAAACTGTGTTAATGCAGCAGTTAGGGTTGAACCTATCGACACGAAAGCATGGAAAAGTTGCATTGGGGTTTTTAACCCTAACTCGCCATTCCTACCCCCACAAGCAGCCAAAGGAACCAGACAACACAAGCAACGGCAGACCGCCGTCATCAGGTAAGACACAGAACATGCAGACTTAAATGGCTTGCCAGTGAGCATTGACAACACCAGCATGAGTCCCAAGGTGACGCACTGGACAGGGACAAATGGTCAGGTCTCTCATCTCCTGTGCCATCGTTAGCAAACTAGCCTATGCCTGACATGAAGAGATAGCTGCTGAATGCACTCTTTGGGTTGTCACAGGCCAAACTGTAAAGTACCAGAGGAAATCCTGGAGGCCAGCCACTGAGCTCTGTGTCCCGACACCAAATGTAGAGGTAGAGGCACACAACCAGTATATGAAAAAGAGATTGCAGAAACAAGTAACGCAATATGCTAATGAGAGGCACAGGTGTGTGCTGACTTCAGGTAGCAGCCCTGCAGATTTTCTGGGTAGGAATGTCCCTGGATGCAGCCACTGAGGCAACAGTATATTTGGTGGAATGAGCCTTACACCCTGCAGGCTCCCTACCAGCCAGTATATGATTATACTGAATGCTTGAAGTGCTACAAAACGTTAACAGTGCAAATGTCAGTTATTTACATACTTGCATTGGAATCAAAAGTGCATGGAAGTATAGTTTTATTTTTGTAAAGTTGACGTGGCTCTGCAGCCTTAAGCGGGCATCTGTGTTTTGAAGCGTACATGCATAGCCATACACCAGCACTGGAAGACCATGATGGAATTGACATTGTCTCTTGTGTCATCTGGAAAGAGTTGCATGTTCTATGTCTTATCTGATGACGGCAGTCTGTAGTTGCTTGTGTTGTCTGGTTCCTTTGGCTGCTTGTGTGGGGGTGGGAATGGTGAGTCTGGGTTAAAAACCCTAACGCCACATTTCCTTGCTTTTGTGGCGATGGGTTCAACCCTAACTGCTGCATTAAGCAGTTTTTTGCAATGAATTTCCCTACTTTTTTAAGTTTTTATTTTTTATTAAAAATTACTTTTGTGGAGGTGTTACATACATGACTGCCGCATTTTACCATGTTATTAGACATGTTAATACAAAGAGTTTAAACTAATTCTAGCAAGATATTAAAGCAATGTTAATCATTTGTATCTACATAGTGTTTGAAATTTAAAGTATAATGCAGGTGAAACGGGACTGTGCTGGGGAGATCCAAGTAAAACACCTGCATCCCAATACACTTTCACAAAGGGACATAAAAATGTGAGATCAGCTACTGAAATGTGTCAACTGGCTTATTACAGTCTTTTTGAAAAAAATCTGTAGCTATGCAACATGACTTTTATCATACACTACAGCAAACCAGTAATGAGACCAGCTTTGTGTTTGTATGCAAAGTTTTCTAATTACAAAAACATGCTAGTTACCATCTATTAGTGAAACATGTAGTATAATGCTCAATATATACAGTATGTGTGTGTATATAGTAGCCTATATTATGAACATGAGACATAAATGTATATACAGTATATTACAATTGAGGGCAAAGGTTTAACATTGCTCATTATGTACTAAAATTAGAATGTGAATATATTGAATTGAAATCTACTATTAAACTGCAAGAACAATTTGACTGTACTGCAGCTGTGATTCTTGACTGTTGCATTTTTTTAATTTTTTTTTTTTTTTTAAATATGAGGAAATCAATAATAATAATAATAATAATAATAATAATAATAATAATAATAATAATAATAATAATAAGTACAGATAAAATACGCCGGTGTCCTGACAGTATCTGCGCTAAACGAGAATGACTGTACAGTAGTATAAACTGTATTTCATAGGTGTTTGGAACAGTATTGGAAGAGTCATTTTATCAAAACGCTAAAACAAAATCCACGTCTTTACCAAAGAGCAGCTTTTAAGGGTTATAATACAGACTTACAATTTGAAAGTTTATTTTTTTGAAGATTTTAATTAAATTTACCGGTAAGCACATCAAGCCACGTTAAGCATTTTTCACACCAAACCTTTTCATTTTAAGTTTTGTTCTGCTCCTCAGAGAAATAAACATAAAGGATTTCTTTGGAAGTTCTGGTTTTTAATCTGTTATATGGGTGAGTGTTTTTGCTTTTTGTAAATCTAGTATGTAAATAATGATAGGCCTATTTGAAATGTTTCGCTGTTATTTATTGCTGCTCTGGCGCTCAGTCTGTGTACATCTAGGTTTTAAATTCACCTTGTCATTATCAATATTATTAATTATTTATTTATTTACTGAGGACAGTATGTGATGCTCTGCCATGCTTCGGAAGGCTTGAAACGTTACATATCAGCCGTTCGGTGTGCATTCTGGGAGCTGTAGTTCAAATTGCCGTTCCTAAGTGATTGTATTGTTACAGGCCCTGTCAGAACTACAGATCCCAGAGTGTCGTCACATGTACTACAAGCGGCTATCTTATTTTTCATTTGATTTTGTTTTGTTTTTTTCTGTCACAATATGTATAGTAGTAACTCGACAGTACTTGCACACTTAAGTTGTACCTTCTTCTTTCCTTTGCTGTCTTCCACAACGAAATCGCTATGGTCACGGGCACATTCTTCTGGGGTTTTTGTGTGTAGGCATTTTTGTACATTTTGCCACAATACTGTTTTAGATCCTGTTTTAAATCCCGCTAACAAGCCTCCATCCATCCTGATTGTAATCTCGTTTTAAATCTCGCAAGCAGAGTCTCCAATAGAAATGTAGGAATGTGATGTCACTCAGTAGTTGGGGCGGGTTTAAAGTATTCAGAACGAATCAATGATAGATGCAAGTCAGAAAGGCGGGACATTGCCCAGCAGCACTGGGAAATGTATTTATTATTATTTTTGTAGTAGGTTTTATTTATTATTATTAGTTTATTTAGCAGATGCCTTTATCCAAGGCGACTTAGAGACAAGGGTGTGTGAACTATGCATCAGCTGAAGAGTCACTTACAATTACGTCTCTCCCGAAAGACGGAGCACAGGGAGGTTAAGTGACTTGCTCAGGGTCACACAATGAGTCAGTGGCTGAGGTGGGATTTGAACCGGGGACCTCCTGGTTACAAGCCCTTTTCTTTAACCACTGGACCACACAGCCTCCTTGATGGAAAAAGGGTAAAATCAACGTGAATGATTTACCATTTCCACAGTTTTTCTGGTATTTTCCGGTGTTTATTGGCTATCCACGATTTAATTTATTTTGTATCGGGGGTGTTTTATCAGTTAAAAACAAAAATCAGAAGCCCTAAATATAATGCAATAATCGGTTATTTCTTTTTAATCGGACCTTGAAAGGATACTAAGTTAGTACAGACCACATGTACCTAACCAAAATTCAGTTCTTTGTAGCCTGTAAGGGCAAAAAAAACAAAAATATTTTAAGAATAGGCTGAAAAGGGAAAGATTTTCAAAACAATGGGTATCCAGATCTCAGAAACTATGTAAGGCAGCGACATGAAAGCTCCCACATTTATACAACTTTACAAGCGGATCTAAACACTGAAAAAACACAGTCAAAGTCATAGAGGTGCACAGTTAGGGGTTTAACATTGAGCACCCAACAACTATACCTATAATGGCGCTATATATAATAGCGTGGGGGGGGGGGAGTCAGTGAAAATGATTATTATTTGTGAATTGTTTGACTGTTTTGGCAGTTGGCCTCGTTATTGCAAATTGAGGCCAGCTGCCAGGTATAAAAGGAGAGCAGCCAGCCTGCTCAAGGTCTCTCCTGTGTGAGGAGATAAGGGAGCAGTGAAATTCAATTCAATTCAATTCAATTCAATTCAATTCAATTCAATTCAATTCACTGCAATCTGAACCTTCAGTTACTGAGCAGAGCAGGGCCTGTCCATTCAGAATGTTTTCAAACCTGGTACAAAGATAAGGGAGCAGCGCAATTCACTGCAATCTGAACCTTCAGTTACTGAGCAGAGCAGGGCCTGTCCATTCAGAATGTTTTCAAACCTGGTACAAAGATAAGGGAGCAGCGCAATTCACTGCAATCTGAACCTTCAGTTACTGAGCAGAGCAGGGCCTGTCCATTCAAGGGACACTATTGGCAGGGCTGTCATTCAGTGCAGGTTTTATCACCGGATGGTTTGCGAGGTTGACCTTTTCAAATCTCTACGCACAGTCACATGAATTAGCAGACGTCGGACCAGAGCCCTCAATCAAATCGACACCGTGTCACTGTTCATGTGCCTCGACATTCTGTAAATAAGCTACCTGTGTGTGTCCTCAGGCCAAGCAAACACTACAGCACATATTATTAACACAGAACAAGCTGCTTCTACTTTTCCTTTTTTTGGAAGCAGCTTTCTTTCTCGGGAGCTCCATAGCAATATTTGAATATTTGGATATTTGGCTATTTGTGTACAGTAGTCTTTGTTTGTGCGTGAGGGAGTGGAGGGTTGGGTTGGTGATTCTCCAGCAGCCGACAAAGATTCATAGCATTTTTTATTTATTTATTATTTATTTATTTCTTAGCAGACGCCCTTATCCAGGGCGACTTACAATTGTTACAAGATATCACATTATTTTTACATACAATTCCATTATTTTTTACACATTATTTTTTACATACAATTACCCATTTATACAGTTGGGTTTTTACTGGAGCAATCTAGGTAAAGTACCTTGCTCAAGGGTACAGCAGCAGTGTCCCCCACCTGGGATTGAACCCACGACCCTCCGGTCAAGAGTCCAGAGCCCTAACCACTACTCCACACTGCTAGAGATTAATCAACTGATCTCCAAGCGTCTATTGCACCATTGTTCCCTATTTGGAGCCTCACCCTCACCTATATATAATATTACCAGCACATGCATGTTTTTGTGAAGAGTCGACGCATCTTGTTAGCTTCTTTCTTGTTATCAATGCACAATATTCTTGATTGCTACCAGTCCGATATTCGACGAGGAGATCAGGTGCTGATTGTAATAAAGATATGCTGATGAGGGAGGCTGGCACTATAAGTAAAGCAGACAGCATGTTGGTTCAATCCTCAGTCGTTAACTGAGTATAAAGCCAAAACCTCAAAGAGTCAGGTCTTTATCAACCGAAGTCCAGAAGTCAAATGACCACTATATGGCAGTCATATTAGATCACTGGTCAACATGAAGGGAGTCCTTGTATCATGCCTGAGTACTTTCCACTGAAAATATGAAGTCTATATCTGAAATGGTTTATGAGATATGTGCTGTTGAAGACACGGTCATGAGTGATTTACAAAACAGGAGAGCTTCATACACAACTTCCTACCAGCCTGTGAAGGTCATTCAAGAACCATAACTGGAATTTAAGACATGCCTCTTACCAAGCTGCAGTCAATTAGTCATAAAGTTTATTTTCCTTTCAATTTCAGAAAGGGTCAGTTAGGGTAGAAAACTAAAATTGTTTCATGTCGTTAAATCGTTGAAAGAAAGTTGTTTATGATCTAGCACAGGTCCTGACAGCACGGTAATAAAGAAGGCAGCACAAACAGATTCATTTTGGTTACTTTAAGACGTCTCCACAACTTATCAACGTGAATCTTTTTAACTGCAGTTTGGTAAAAAGGCACGTCCTAAATTTCAGTCATGGCTCTTGAAAGGGGATTACAGTTCGAGTGTACTGGGACCCAGTTTGAGCTCCAGAGATTTTCAGGGGAATCCAGCCCCCTCTGAGATTGGACACTGGCTCTATCAGTGCTGGCCAGCTTGAGGGAGACAGGCACAGCGCTGGCAGAGACGGCATTGACAGTGGGGCCTACATGACCTACAGGCTGGCAGAGACGGCGTTGGCAGTGGGGCCTACATGACCTACAGGCTGGCAGAGACGGCGTTGGCAGTGGGGCCTACATGACCTACAGGCTGGCAGAGACGGCGTTGGCAGTGGGGCCTACATGACCTACAGGCTGGCAGAGACGGCGTTGGCAGTGGGGCCTACATGATCTACAGGCTGGCAAGGACGGCGTTGGCAATGGGGCCTACATGACCTACAGGCTGGCATGAAGGTGTTTATTAAAGAGCAGCCAAATAGCAAGCCTCAAAACCTGCATTCTTTGCAACCTGCAAAAGAAGAAACACTTACTGAGAATATGTGGCAATCCCCACAGAAAACAATAATCCAGAAATCACTACGTAATTACTACAGTACATTCATTAATTAATAATTAAGAAAGCACAGTCAGTTTCTAATTCATTTTTTCCCCCCTGTGCTTCACTTTTGTTTGCTACAATATGCTTTGTTTGTGCAATGGTGAGACACAATGTTTGGCTCTGGTAACACAGACAAATACAGTAGAAACAAGTCAGTAAAAAAGGCTGACTAGTGAAAAAGACATTGTTTTGATTACCAAAAAGCAAAAAACTACTATAAACCAAGTGAAGAACTCTCAAACCAGCAGCATGTGTAATCGTTGTATTTGTGTAGCTATGTGCTTGTTCGTGTGTATCGGGATAGGGGTCAGTTAAAATGTGCTCCGGACCTTCACCTTGCTGGAACTAACAATTTCGGACATTCCCATAAAATAATTGACGACCCCTGGATTACAGTATAGCAAAGCTGTTTATACCTAACAGTCACTCAGTAAACACTATGTTAGATATGCCCTGTAACTGGAAGTGTACTATAGCAATAGAGTGAATGAAACCCGTCTGATCTCTCTAGCCTAAATGAGCTGTGCTCGTTATTTCACTAGAATATTCATACACATTGTAAATCTATCTGACTTCTCAGATACAACCTGCAGCTACAATGTAATTGGCTATTTTAAGTAGCTACAGCACCAAGGCAAAACAGACAAAATGTGTCTTATGTTTGATACATTTCGAATCAAAGGCAGAAAGCAGCTAGTAGCTTTGCATTAGAGAACTGGGCCCAAGTGAACACACCAGATAAAGATGAACCGAACCTTACAATTCTGTGAACTAATGCAAGTGAAAGAAGCTAGCCTGTTGACAGAGGCCCTTTCCTTTCATAGGACACCCTTGTTAGCTGCAGGCAACTGGGGTGGGCTCAATGCCAACCTGGGGGCCACCTTTCCCTTTCAAGCTGCTTAAACAAACCGAAGCTTGCATTTCAAAGCAGGTGCTCACTTGAAGACAGGCCTTTTGGGCCTAGCACCAATTACAAGTGACAGAGAAACTCTGGCGTTAATAGGTACTGCACACGATTACCCTGCATTATTCTCGCTAAGGAGAAATAAACATTTCACTCCCATTCAAGCTGATAGCAGGCATGATTTTCACAGTCCTACAATCTACAGCACATTGCCAGCTCAGGAGGACTGCCCTTACCTACAATGCAGCTGTAATAACAGCACTGACAGCTAGTTGGCCATTGGTGACCCATATGTAAAGCACGAGTATAACAGGCTGTTTATTTAGTTTGTGACATCACTGCCTGGCTGACTACTCGGACGGCTCTTCACACTTCAGGATGATGCTCTTCCTGCTTATACAAGCCATTTATATATCTGTATACTTGCTTTCCTTTTTCCATTTGTAGGTAAATATATTTTGTTTGTTTGTTGAAGAAGCGGTTGTGACTGAAGGTCATGTAGGCCCCATTGCCAACGCCGTCTCTGACAGTGCTGTGCCTTCCTCCCTTGAGCTGGCCAGCACTGATAGAGCCAGTGTACAATCTCAGAGGGGGCTGGATTCCTCTGGAAATCTCTGGAGCTCAAACTGGGTCCCAGTACACTCGAACTGTAATCCCCTTTCAAGAGCCATGACTGAAATTTGGGACGTGCCTCTTTACCAAACTGCAGTCAAAAAGATTCACGTTGATAACTTGTGGAAACAGATGTCTTAAAGTGACGGAAATCAATTTGTTTCTGAGAAAGTTCCTGTGCGCTGTGTATTCCTGACTTGTGCCATAGTACAATGTAAACTAGATATATATCCCTGGATAAATAAGGTCAAGTTTCATCACAGATGAATGAGTGATAGATAGATGTAAAAAATAAAAATAAGAGATATGTATCGGCCTGTCCACTCTCCACACAGAACTTATATTTTAATTAATCACTAAACCAATTTAACTGCTTGGGTTAATTATTATTAGTAATTCATTATTCATCACTATTAATTCAAACTTAATTCGTATATTAAAACATATTTTTTTTGTTTTCACTCTAGAAACTAGTGAATGGGGAGAAAAGTAAAGAAAACAGACAGAAACCAGAGCTTTGTGAGAATGCTGGTGTGTTTGAACGAGCTGGTTGTACAGTAGGGCACCATCACACAAGAGATATGCATTTCATTGTAGCTTTGCACAATTCTATTTTTGTATTACCCTTGCGTCAAACTATTACTGACTGGCTGACTGATGACAACACTCTCTGCCAGTCCTTTTCCTGCCTTCCTGGTCTGGGCCTTCTGAAGCCTCTGTCAGCAGGTGAATTAATTACACAAATAACCAATTAATTGATTGGCTAATCAGCCAACCAATCAGTGCCCCAGTTTCCTACATTCCAGCTTCATTCTGGCTGGAACGGAGGAAGGCGAGAACCCAATTGGTATCATTTTTATACACATGTTATACTTTACTTTGTCGCTGTATGCTATTGTTACAATATGAATCATGTGTTATGATTTTTGAAAGCCTTGGTGTAAAGAAGTGAAGATGCATGGCTTTTCTTACCTGGCGTGGTATTTAAATTTGTCATGTGCTAGTACAGACAGACCTGACTGTTGTCCGAAGGCACTAAGGGAGCTAACAGCAGTTGTCTATATGCTTGCAGGCTGAAATATAGTGTGCATGCTGCAAAAACATTGATTACAGTGTGGGTGCAGGAATCACTCAATAATGAATCACTCACTTCAATAATGAACTTCTGTCAGCTTCCAGGTACTGTGTTCTATTTTTCATACAGTGGAATGAGTTGTAAAGAGGCTGAAAGAACTAAATTTATTAAGCCTAGAACAAAGAAGAATTAGGGAGGATGTAATTGAAGTTGGGCCAAATGACCTCCTCTCGTTCGTAAATGTTTTGATTATAAAGTTTTTGAATATTTATATTTATCATTTTGAATATGTTTTGAATAGTGCACTGATATACATAAAGTTTTACTGTAGGTCAGCATTTGAAAACTAATGAACTGCCAATTCCCTGTAACTCAAAGGCAGTACGATTACCGTGGGGCTTCACAAAACCCCCTTGAAGAACCAGCTTCAAGACCTTCCTGCAGCCCAATTTATTACAGCTCTTATCTGGGAGGTTTGCTGTAAACCTTCATATTGAATGGCAGAATGAAGCAGCTCCCCAAACCCTAATGAGCTCATTTTGAAACTCTCCTGTGGGTTTGTGTTTTTGTTGTGATCATCATTACTGCTGGTGTGTTTACTGTCTTTTCTGTGTGCCTTTGATAGTCATTTCTTTTTTTAATGTACATTCCTGGAAGAACAGACTTGTGTAGCCTTGCAGTGTCGGTAAAAAGGATTATAAAAATCTACTGAACAGAAACCCTTTTTGGGGGAGCTCTCAGACCCTGGAGCTGCCACAATAGTCAGTCGTATTTGGTAAACGCCAAGGTAAGCCATCAAATACTGGACTGCCGCAAGACTTTAAATTGCCAACTGCCACCAGATTTTTCAACTCCACAAACATTTTAATTGACTGTGGCTGAGTGCTGCTACTGGTTGCTAGGGCGACCGCCTGTTCCCAGCTTCTGCTAACATTCTATTGGTTGGCCTTTTGTTGTGCCTAACTGTACCTTCACTTCGCGCCGATAGAAGATTTCCCTGAAACATGACATGTTGCATGTATGTGCTCCAAGTTACTACTGATAGCAGCAGATATTACCACAAGAAATACAGTTTACTCAAATTCAAAGGTTTTGCCAAGTGGATAATAATGTACAGCAGTCGCTCACTAATATTTCATTTTGGATCTTATTATAGTTTCCATAAGTACATATAATAGAAGTCAGGCTTATTGGTCTGTAGTTACCTGGTTCGGTTTTGTCTCCCTTTTTGTGGATTGGTATTACGTTTGCAATTTTCCAGTCTGTCGGTACAACCTCTGTGTCAAGAGGCTGTTGCATGATCTTGGTTAGCGGTTGGTAAATAACTTATTTCATTTCTTTGAGTACTATTGGGAGGATCTCATCCGGCCCAGGGGATTTGTTTATTTTAAGAGCTCCTAGTCCCTTTAACACTTCTGCCTGTTATGCTAAAGTTATTTAAAACTGGATAGGAACAGGTCGACATGTGGGGCATGTTGTCCGTATCCTCCTTTGTAAAAACCTGTGAAAAGTAATCATTTAATATATTTGCTATTTTTTTTTCTTCGTCTATGATTTTGCCATTTGTGTCTCTTAGACATTTAACCTCCTCTTTGAATGTTCTTTTGCTGTTATAATACTGGAAAAACATTTTGGAATTGGTTTTAGCCCCCTTAGCAATGTTCATTTCTATCTCTCTCTTGGCCTTTCTAACTTCCTTTTTGACTTGTGTTTGCAGTTCCAAGTACTCTTTTTGTGTTCTTTGTTTTTGGTCCCTTTTAAATGCTCTGTAAAGTGCCCTTTTTTGCTGATTTTTTTTTTAATTGATCTATTAAACCATTTAGGCCATTTTGTTTTAGATTTAGATTTGTCTGCTTTTGGGATGTAATTGTTTTGCGCCTCAAGTACTACATTTTTAAAAAAACAGCCATCCTTTTTCTGGGGATGTTTTCTCTGTTTTACTCCAATCTACTTCTGTTAGTCTCTGTTTCATACCTTCATAGTTTGCTTTTCTAAAATTGTAAACCTTAGCTTTAGTCATTACTTTTTGGGTTTTAAAAATCACTTCAAATGAGACCATGTTGTGGTCTGAGTTTGCCAATGGCTCTCTGACCTCTGTTTTAGTTATTCTGTCTTTGTTATTTGAAAAGACTAAATCAAGGCATGCCTCCCCTCTAGTCGATGCCTTGACAAATTGCGTTAGGAAGCAGTCATTTGTCATTTCCACCATTTCAATTTCGTCCGTCGTGCTCCCCACCGGGTTTTCCCATTTTATATGGGGGAAGTTGAAATCCCCCATTGGTATGACTTCTCCTTTTCTACACGCATTTCTAATGTCTTTGTATAACAGATTATTTTGATGAATTTGGCGGTCTATAGCATGCTCCTATTATTATGCCCTTTTAATTTTTGTCCATTATTCTGATCCATATTGATTCTGCATTGTTTTCTTTGTCCAGACTTAACACCTGGGCTTCAAGACTATTTCTTATGTATAGCGCTACCTCTCCGCCTCTTCTGTCCTGCCTGTCTTTCCTATACAGTGTGTACCCACTAATATTATATTCGTCTCCATCACTCTCAGACAACCAAGTTTCTGTAACAACTATCACATCGTAGTTACTTGTTAGTGCAGTAGCTTCAAGTTCTAGCATTTTGTTTCTCAGACTTCGAGCATTTAGATAAATACATTTAATGGCTGTCTTACCTGAGCTGTTGCCCTTGTTTTGAAGTGGACTCCCTTCTGATCTTTTGTTTTTCCCCCCTTCCTTTCTAAATGCTTCTGGAACTCCTCAAGGATTCTTTCTCTGAGTAGACTGGTTCCCTTTTTGTTTAAGTGCAGTCCATCCCGCCTTTATAGTCCTTGTTGTAGAATGTACTCCAATGTTCAAGAAAGACGAAGCCTTCCTGTGTGCACCACGATTTCAGCCATGCATTTTGATTTTGTATTTCAGCTGTCCTGTATTTAAGAGGTGCAGTCATAAGAACATAAGAACATAAGAAAGTTTACAAACGAGAGGAGGCCATTCAGCCCATCTTGCTCGTTTGGTTGTTAGTAGCTTATTGATCCCAGAATCTCATCAAGCAGCTTCTTGAAGGATCCCAGGGTGTCAGCTTCAACAACATTACTGGGGAGTTGGTTCCAGACCCTCACAATTCTCTGTGTAAAAAAGTGCCTCCTATTTTCTGTTCTGAATGCCCCTTTATCTAATCTCCATTTGTGACCCCTGGTCCTTGTTTCTTTTTTCAGGTCAAAGAAGTCCCCTGGGTTGACATTGTCTATACCTTTTAGGATTTTGAATGTTTGAATCAGATCGCCAGATAGTCTTCTTTGTTCAAGACTGAATAGATTAAATTCTTTTTAGCCTGTCTGCATACGACATGCCTTTTTTTAAACCCGGGATAATTCTGGTTGCTCTTCTTTGCACTCTTTCTAGAGCAGCAATATCCTTTTTTTGTAACGAGGTGACCAGAACTGAACACAATACTCTAGGTGAGGTCTTACTAATGCATTGTAGAGTTTTAACATTACTTCCCTTGATTTAAATTCAACACTTCTCACAATATATCCGAGCATCTTGTTGGCCTTTTTTTATAGCTTCCCCACATTGTCTAGATGAAGACATTTCTGAGTCAACATAAACTCCTAGGTCTTTTTCATAGTTCCCTTCTTCAATTTCAGTATCTCCCATATGATGTTTATAATGCACATTTTATTGCCTGCATGCAATACTTTACACTTTTCTCTATTAAATTTCATTTGCCATGTGTCTGCCCAATTCTGAATGCTGTCTAGATCATTTTGAATGACCTTTGCTGCTTCAACAGTGTTTGCCACTCCTCCTATTTTTGTTTCGTCTGCAAATTTAACGAGTTTGCTTACTATACCAGAATCTACATCATTAATGTAGATTAGGAATAGCAGAGGACCTAATACTGATCCCTGTGGTACACCACTGGTTACCTCACTCCATTTTGAGGTTTCTCCTCTAATCAGTACTTTCTGTTTTCTACCTGTTAACCACTCCCTAATCCATGTGCATGCATTTCCTTGAATCCCTACTGCGTTCAGTTTGAGAATTAATCTTTTATGCGGGACTTTGTCAAAAGCTTTCTGGAAATCTAAATAAACCATGTCGTATGCTTTGCAGTTATCCATTTTCAATGTTGCATCCTCAAAAAAGTCAAGTAGGTTAGTTAGACACGATCTCCCTTTCCTAAAACCATGTTGACTGTCTCCCAGGATATTGTTACCATATAGGTAATTTTCCATTTTGGATCTTATTATAGTTTCCATAAGTTTACATATAATAGAAGTCAGGCTTATTGGTCTGTAGTTACCTGGTTCGGTTTTGTCTCCCTTTTTTGTGGATCGGTATTACGTTTGCTATTTTCCAGTCTGTCGGTACAACCCCTGTGTCAAGAGACTGTTGCATGATCTTGGTTAGCGGTTTGTAAATAACTTCTTTCATTTCTTTGAGTACTATTGGGAGGATCTCATCTGGCCCAGGGGATTTATTTATTTTAAGAGCTCCCTAGTCCCTTTAACACTTCTGCCTCTGTTATGCTAAAGTTATTTAAAATTGGATAGGAACAGGTCGACATGTGGGGCATGTTGTCCGTGTCCTCCTTTGTAAAAACCTGTGAAAAGTAATCATTTAATATATTTGCTATTTTTTTCTTCATCTATGATTTTGCCATTTGTGTCTCTTAGACATTTAACCTCCTCTTTGAATGTTCTCTTGCTGTTATAATATTGGAAAAATATTTTGGAATTGGTTTTAGCCCCCTTAGCAATATTGATTTCTATTTCTCTCTTGGCCTTTCTAACTTCCTTTTTGACTTGTGTTTGCAGTTCCAAGTACTCTTTCTGTGTACTTTGTTTTTGGTCCCTTTTAAATGCTCTGTAAAGTGCCTTTTTTCGCTGAATATTTTTTTAAATTGATCTATTAAACCATTTTGGCCATTTTGTTTTAGATTTAGATTTGTCTACTTTTGGGATGTAATTGTTTTGCGCCTCTAGTACTACATTTTTAAAAAAACAGCCATCCTTTTTCTGGGGATGTTTTCTCTGTTTTACTCCAATCTACTTCTGTTAGTCTCTGTTTCATACCTACATAGTTTGCTTTTCTAAAATTGTAAACCTTAGCTTTAGTCATTACTTTTTGGGTTTTAAAAATCACTTCAAATGAGACCATGTTGTGGTCTGAGTTTGCCAATGGCTCTCTGACCTCTGTTTTAGTTATTCTGTCTTCATTATTTGAAAAGACTAAATCAAGGCATGCCTCCCCTCTAGTCGGCGCCTTGACAAATTGCATTAGGAAGCAGTCATTTGTCATTTCCACCATTTCAATTTCGTCCGTCGTGCACCCCATCGGGTTTTCCCATTTTATATGGGGGAAGTTGAAATCCCCCATTAGTATGGCTTCTCCTTTTCTACACGCATTTCGAATGTCATTGTATAACAGATTATTTTGCTCAGTCAGTCTGCACAAGGCTGCTGAGTAGAAAGAGACAGGAGGTGTGCTCTGTTTCCGAGCAGTCAATAGAAAAGTAAGTGCTGTGATAAAACTGTGTGTTTTTGTTTATGCCAGGTAAACGGCTTAGCCGTCCTGCAAGCTAGTCAGGGACCTGCATAACTGTGTAATTAGCGCTCCGAAGGAGCTAGGTGTTTATTTTGGTTTTTGTTTGTTTTATTTATTAAAAAAATAGCTTGTCAGTGCTTGAAAAATCAATTTCTGTGTCCTGGGTCTGCTTTTAAAGGGGGCAGCGAACCGCGGAGAGTGCAGCCGGGTTTACACTATATATATATATATATATATATATATATATATATATATTGTGACCCGACTCGCACCATTCACGGTTCTTGCCCTTTAAAAATTGACCCAGACACAAAATAAATAATTCAGCGCTTACGCGCACTTTTAATAAAACAAACAAAAAACAAAATAAAAACACAAAAACAAACACCTAGCTCTTATACGAGCACTAACTAAACATACAGGAACGCCCTTCCTAACACGGGACGGATACCCCGTTTACCCGTAACAAACAAAACACACGCTTTACAAAGCTAAACACAGCACAGTACTTACATTGGGACTGCTAGGACACAGAATACTCCTTTCCATGTCCTTCTACTCAGCAGCCCTGAGCCAACTGAGTGCACTCTTTAAATACCCTGCACCTGGATCTAATTTAACAATAACTACCAGGTGCAGGGGATAATTAATAATAAAACAATTAACAAAACTAATTAAACAATAAAGCAAAACAATAAACTACTAACAATGTGCCTGTGCACATGTTTTACGCAGGGAGGATTTTAACTCCCTCCCTGCTATGTTACAATATATATATATATATATACACACACACACATATCCATTACAAAAAAATGTCCAAAAGTAGTACTGTAAGTGTGCCAAAATAAGATAGTACCAAGAGGACCATAACTACTTGCAGTAGCCTATGTTACTTTTTTGTAAGAGATATACCGAAACAGTCCTAAACTGAAAGTACGAGTGCTCTGGATGATGACATTTATGCAAAAATAACAATGATTTGTTTTTTTATGTATTTATTAAAACTAAAAATAAATCCTTAATACATTCTGTAAAATAAGCACATTCAGACATGTTTACAAACACAAAAGTACACATGCTGTATGTTCTATGCGCATAGCAACATCAAAATACGAAATAGGAGTATACAAATACTCTCATTCTCGCTTCCAAACACCCTCTATATATAGTGCATCACGTCCGATCGCACCCTATTGCACCCGGAGCGATCAGCCGAGACTGCATGCGATCGATTGCATGCCATCACGCAATCGGATTGCACTGAAATTGCATAGTGTATCGTGGCCTTTAGGTGACTTTCACGCATTTTGATTGGCGCTTGTAATGCTAACATTTGCATATTTCCCAATTACCCATTGTTTTCTATTCATTACTTTAATTCCTCTTAACTTGAAAGCTACTTGTTTTTAAGTATTTAATTGCAAAGAAAGGAAAGTGTGACTCATACCATCAGAAAACAAAAGTAGCAGGTAGGCTATGTGTATTACTTGCAGCCTAGTACATTGTAAAATGACTGATTATCTCTGTAAAGGGTGTGCAGTATATTTAAGGTACTGTATAGTATCATAACGTGTTAATGGGGCACCATGATCTGTTTTGTGGTAATTGTTAATTAGGCTACGATAAAAAAAAGAAAATGCACGATACTAATTTTGCAAGCCATACTTTTAGACTGTCTTGCACTTCTTGGGTAATTTTACATGGAGAGTGAAATTGTCGCCTTCTCTTCACAGGAATCAGCTGCTTCCCCTATTGACTGACATACTTTCAGCCAATAATATGCTTCAACCCAGAAGACACTGCTGGGGAGACATGAACAAGGAATTAAAGCAGACTTCCTGGAAGGACAGGCAAGCAAAGGGGTATTACCGTATTACTTCAAATTAACCCCGCCCTCGAATAAACGCCGCTCTCAATAAAGAAATGCAACTGTATTTTGTTTCTACCCCTTCTCAAAAAATAAAGAAAGAAACGCACAACTCTGGCTATGTAAATGTGACACCCCTGAAGAGACTGCAGCCTCAATCCACCATGTAACACAAACTAATGTACACACACCTTAGTAAGCAAGTTTTATTTTATGGTACAGTCCCGACAGACAACCCAAGATGATCTATTTACAGCACAGCAGTCCTTCATGTCCCTTTTTTTCCAGCAGAGTTCAGTGCCAACACAGCAGGGGTAAAACAAGGGCTGTCTGTTTACCTCGTTGTCAGCTTTGCCGGTCACTCTAAGTGTTATCCGAAAGCTGGCTGAAGATATCTTCTTGTAGGGGGTTTCGTTGTTTTGTTTTTTATTCAATTGGAATTTTACTCAGTCCTGTACAATTATATAAAAAAAACGTGCTTATTATCTATGAGAAGATTTCGTTTCAGTTTCTCTTACAGAGAAATTACAAACAAGCAGGTAAATTACAGTGAGAAAAAAAAATAATAACCAAGTAGAATTGTCACAAAGACGGCCGGAGTGGGTGGCGTCAGACCAGAGCCAGGAAATAAACAACAGAGAGGTGTGGTTTGGTGGAGCTGAGCGAATGGTTTCGCTCAGCATTTAATAAACAGAACAGAAAATAAAAAGGTTGTAAACATACAAAAACACAGGACACGGCACTTCACGCCAAAATAAATAGACAAACAAAACGGACTACACAGACAAACGGTGCACGGAGACAAACAAACACGGTGAGTAAAATAAATGGTTATTTTAGTTTAGTTTAATTTACTTTCCTTTCCTTTACTACTTTCCTCCTTCTCCTCACCCGTTCTCCACTCTCGAACACCCAACCCCGAGTGAAAGAAATGTGCATCTATATATACTGTTGTGCTGGGGTTCAATTACTAATTAATTATTCACTTGAATCCCAGCACGTGAATTAATTCTGTGCAACCCCGTGCTTAAATATAATTATACAATTTAAATACTCGTGCTGCACACACCCATTTATATCCCGTGTACCAATGACTATACACCAACATTAACACACGCACGCAACATACAACACATAACACAGAAAATACACACAGGGACGGGCACTTCGTCACAAGAATATATTTTAGTTTTAACACAAATCAAACCGATATTCAGAGGTAATATTTTTCGTTAAGAAAAACAACTGCATCACACTCAACTACCGTTCTCTTCCTGTCCCACCCCGCTGGTACAGTACTCCCTTGACGCACCTTACTGTATGGGGCTTCACAATCAATGTTTGCTGTAACATTGGTTTTGCTACAATTACTTTAATATAAAGATCTTTGAACTGAACGTACACTCCAGTGTTTTACATCATACAGTAGGTCAGGGCATTGTAAACAGGAATGCTTCTGATTGTTCTGGTTTGTAATGCTACAGTGAGATTTATTTAACATGATACATTCTCTCCTCAAACTTCCATTTGCAGTGATATATTATGTATAATAATGTTAGCCGCATGTAGCAGACACAATACACATTAGCAAAGGAAAACGATGAGAAGCTGATATCATTATCACGAAATCCAGAGGGATCCTAATATAATAGAATCACAATCTGGGCTTTATGCAGTGCTTTTTCATACAATTAAACATCTCTGTATAAAGGAATGGGAAGACACAACAATGTACACTGTATGTACACTATATCCATATAGAAATTCTATCATAAATTCACAGGTTTGACACGCTTTGACTAATGCCTTTATTTTATTTGTATTAGAAAGGGTTTGTCCCTCTTAAATGTTACCAATTAAAGTATAACAACAAACTCAAACACAATGTTGAAGGCATCAGTACCGCAGTGGAGACTGGTACAGACACACAGGATCACTGTGCTACAGAGACTCACACGAGACACCACGCGGTACAGACACACAGGATCACTGTGCTACACAGACACGAGACACCACGCGGTACAGACACACAGCATCACTGTGCTACAGAGACTCACACGAGGCACCACGCAGCACAGGCACACAGGATCACTGTGCTACAGAGACTCACACAAGACACCACGTGATACAGACACACAGGATCACTGTGCTACAGAGACTCACACGAGACACCATGTGGTACAAACACACAGGATCACTGTGCTACAGAGACTCACACGAGACACCACGTGGTACAGACACACAGGATCACTGTGCTACACAGACACGAGACACCACGCGGTACAGACACACAGCATCACTGTGCTATAGACTCACACGAGGCACCACGCAGCACAGGCACACAGGATCACTGTGCTACAGAGACTCACACAAGACACCACGCTGTACAGATACACAGGATCACTGTGCTACAGAGACTCACACGAGACACCACGCGATACAGACACACAGGATCACTGTGCTACAGAGACTCACACGAGACACCACGTGGTACAGACACACAGGATCACTGTGCTACAGAGACTCACACGAGACACCACGTGGTACAGACACACAGGATCACTGTGCTACACAGACACGAGACACCACGCGGTACAGACACACAGCATCACTGTGCTACAGAGTCTCACACGAGGCACCACGCAGCACAGACACACAGGATCACTGTGCTACAGGGACTAACACGAGACACCACGCTGTACAGACACACAGGATTACTGTGCTACAGGGACTAACACGAGACACCACGTGGTACAGACACACAAGATCACTGTGCTACACAGACATGAGACACCACGCGGTACAGACACACAGGATCACTGTGCTACACAGACACGAGACACCACGCGGTACAGACACACAGCATCACTGTGCTACAGAGACTCACACGAGGCACCACGCAGCACAGGCACAAAGGATCACTGTGCTACAGAGACTCACACAAGACACCACGCTGTACAGACACACAGGATCACTGTGCTACAGAGACTCACACGAGACACCACGTGATACAGACACACAGGATCACTGTGCTACAGAGACTCACACGAGACACCATGTGGTACAGACACACAGGATCACTGTGCTACAGAGACTCACACGAGACACCACGTGGTACAGACACACAGGATCACTGTGCTACAGAGATTCACACGAGGCACCATGTGGTACAGACACACAGGATCACTGTGCTACACAGACACGAGACACCACGCGGTACAGACACACAGCATCACTGTGCTACAGAGACTCACATGAGGCACCACGCAGCACAGGCACACAGGATCACTGTGCTACAGAGACTCACACGAGGCACCACACAGCACAGACACACAGGATTACTGTGCTACAGGGACTAACACGAGACACCACGTGGTACAGACACACAAGATCACTGTGCTACACAGACATGAGACACCACGCGGTACAGACACACAGGATCACTGTGCTACACAGACACGAGACACCACGCGGTACAGACACACAGCATCACTGTGCTACAGAGACTCACACGAGGCACCACGCAGCACAGGCACAAAGGATCACTGTGCTACAGAGACTCACACAAGACACCACGCTGTACAGACACACAGGATCACTGTGCTACAGAGACTCACACGAGACACCACGTGATACAGACACACAGGATCACTGTGCTACAGAGACTCACACGAGACACCATGTGATACAGACACACAGGATCACTGTGCTACAGAGACTCACACGAGACACCACGTGGTACAGACACACAGGATCACTGTGCTACACAGACACGAGACACCACGCGGTACAGACACACAGCATCACTGTGCTACAGACTCACACGAGGCACCACGCAGCACAGGCACACAGGATCACTGTGCTACAGAGACTCACACAAGACACCACGCTGTACAGATACACAGGATCACTGTGCTACAGAGACTCACACGAGACACCACGCGATACAGACACACAGGATCACTGTGCTACAGAGACTCACACGAGACACCACGTGGTACAGACACACAGGATCACTGTGCTACAGAGACTCACACGAGACACCACGTGGTACAGACACACAGGATCACTGTGCTACACAGACACGAGACACCACGCGGTACAGACACACAGCATCACTGTGCTACAGAGTCTCACACGAGACACCACGCTGTAAGACACACAAGATCACTGTGCTACAGAGATTCACACGAGGCACCACGTGGTACAGACACACAGGATCACTGTGCTACACGGACACGAGACACCATGCGGTACAGACACACAGCATCACTGTGCTACAGAGACTCACATGAGGCACCACGCAGCACAGGCACGCAGGATCACTGTGCTACAGAGACTCACACGAGGCACCACACAGCACAGACACACAGGATTACTGTGCTACAGGGACTAACATGAGACACCACGCGGTACAGACACACAAGATCACTGTGCTACACAGACACGAGACACCACGCGGTACAGACACACAGCATCACTGTGCTACACAGACACGAGACACCACGCGGTACAGACACACAGCATCACTGTGCTACAGAGATTCACACGAGGCACCACATGGTACACGCACACAGGATCACTGTGCTACAGAGACTCACACGAGACACCACGTGGTACAGACACACAGCATCACTGTGCTACAGAGACTCACACGAGACACCACGCGGTATAGACACACAGGATCACTGTGCTACAAAGACTCACACGAGACACCACGCGGTACACACACACAGGATACCTGTGCTACAGAGACTCCCACGAGACACCACGTGGTACACGCACACAGGATCACTGTGCTACAGAGACTCACACGAGACACCACGTGGTACAGACACACAGCATCACTGTGCTACAGAGACTCACACGAGACACCACGCGGTACACACACAGGATTTTATTATAATTACAACATCTAATCAATATACCTACTAAATGTAATACAGTTTATTTTAATTTAGTGTGAACTGATTACTGTATTTCGATGATGGTTTTGGTGGAAACTGTCAGTGATGCAGAATACAAGTTTCAGTTTCTCAGTTTAGTAGCAGAGACAAGCGACTGCAGCGAGGCAGCCTACTTATTCTACAAGTGGTTTTGTTTCAATAAGTGATTTACAATTTTCATAATGTTTTAGGTAATTGACAATATATTTTATATACAAATTCTACATGTGTAATAATCATTTGTAATAACAATGGAAGCTTACTTGTGCAATGTCATGTGAACTGTAGCCATAAATCCAATAACATGGAAACATCTTTTTTATTGGTTTTGCTATACATATTTGTGTCCTGTGCCAAGATTTCCATTACACGAGAGTAGATGTTAAAACTTCATGCTGATTTGAACTCGGCTCTCGCCAAGATAAGCACCAACTAAGACGTAGCTTTACAGTAAACTAATGTGATCCATCTGCGTCTCCATCCATTTATGCTTCCTTCCATATGATGATGTAGATATCCTTCTGTCTGGTGTTAATGGCTGAAGTGTAATGCTGGCTCCAGGGATCAGCTTATTTTGCCTCCCTGGCGCATCCAGCACACACTAGCAGCTGCGATGCTGGCTCCGGGGATCAACCACAGTGCGGCCTCCCAAGCGCATCAGCATGACAACCGTCTGGATTGAGCTAAGTAGGGTACATCTCTGGGGTCTTCAAGTGGGCACCTTCCATCCTCAGTGTTTTCATCGACTAGCCCACGACACCTCAAGAGGGCTCGACGGTGATTCTGGCGCCCCAGCATCACCCCTTCCGCCCCCACTCAACTCAGCCCAGCTTACTTACCTGTACATCAGCGTTTTTTCTTTCTATTGTGCTTGAGATCCCCAGCCAGAATCTTTCCTTCTCAACCACAGCCAGTTGCTGCTCCTCTCTGCTGCTTCAGATAAGTTCTTCACTGTGCGACGCAACTCTTGGCCACTGAATCCGACGTCTCTGAGAAACCGGGTTGTAGAGTGCGCCACAAATCCTCAACAACCCACCTCCACTGGGTAAACCCTGACTCTCTATCCTCGCTGTTCCGCCTCAGTGGCTAGTTGAGCATAAAGCAGTTTCTTCCTCTCATACGCCTCATCTACAGCATCCTCCCATGGCACTGTTAACTCTACCAGGTGAACAAGGCGTGCTGATCCAGACCACAAGACAATATCTGGTCGAAGGTTAGTGGTGGCAATCTCAGGTGGAAAAATAAGCCGTTGACCAACATCTGCCAGCATTTTTCCAGTCTCTAGCAGCTTCCAGTTGTCCTGGGCGAGGATTGGTTTTAACACCTTTTTTTGGTGGTTGCTCTCCTGGGCGGAGGAATGTTGTCTTTTGTGTGTAATGTTTTGATGGAACAGGTGGCAACTTATTGGTCATGTTACGCTTGTCTTCCAATGCTAAGGCCAAACATCGCAGCACCTGGTCATGGCGCCAAGTAAACCGTCCTTGGCTAAGAGCCACCTTACATCCTGTCAAAATGTGCCTTAATGTTGCAGGTGATGAACACAAAGGACATGAGGATCCTCTCCTACCCAGAGGTTTAGGTTCTGTGGTGATGGGAGAACATCATATGTTGACCTGATGAGGAAACTGATCCTGCTCTGTTCCATTGACCATAGGTCTTGCCAGCCAATCTTGCATTGTTCCACACTCTCCCATCTCATCCATTCTCCCTGCTTGGCCTGGGAAATGGCCGTTATACACCTCATCCTCTCCTCCTGCTTTTGCACCTCGTTGACTACCAGCTTCCTCCTTTGAGCTGGGGCTGCCTTGTGCCATGTAGGAGGAGCTGAACTGAGACCAAGACCCCCTCTTCCATGCTGAACTTGCCCCATGATATCACCAATTCGAAGGGCAGCCTTTGCATCTTCCACAGCTTTCTTTGCCGCCCACTTTCTTCCAGTTTTCAACACAGGTGCTGCCTCCCTTATGCATTTGTCGCGTGACTCTACTAATGTCATTTCCAGTCTGACCTTTGGCGCATTTAAACTCCTCGGTTAGAGCAGAGACTGGTAGCTGCAGTATTCCTTTACCATAAAGTCCCACTCTGCTGAGGCAGCGTGGAACTCCCAACCATTTCCTGATGTATGAACTGATTAAAGCTTCCAGCTTCTCTACTGTTGTCAAAGAAACCTCGTACACAGTCAGTGGCCACAGCAACCTCGGCAGTAGACCAAACTGAAAGCACCAGAGTTTTAGTTTGCCTGGTAAAAGCGCTGCTGTCTATGCTCTTCAACCCTTCCACTGCTTGTTGTCTAAACTTCCCACACGAACTGTGTCCTTTAGATCCCTGTCGTACCATCTCCCAAGACTCTCACTGGCTTCTCAGACACTGTTGGTATTGCCTCACCATTAATGAAGAATGTTTTATCGACTACTTTGCCTTTAATTATAGAGATGCTCCTTGATTTAGTGGGCTTGAATTGCATTCGTGCCCATTCAATGTTATTGGTTAATTTGCCCAATAACCCGATTAGTGCAGGCTACTGTTGTAGTCATGGTTGTCATGTCATCCATGTATGCTCGAATTGGTGGTAGTCGCATTCAGAAGCCAAGCGCTCTCCTCCTACTACCCATTTTGATGCCCTAATGATTACTTCCATTGCCATGGTAAAAGCCAGTGGAGAAATGGTGCATCCTGCCATTATTCCAACCTCTAGGCATTGCCATGTAGTGCTGAATTCTGAAGTTGAAAAAACTAAATTGCAAATCTCCAAAGTAGGCTTTCACTAAATTTGTTATTGTCATCGGATTTTACTGAAAAAAAATCAAATGCTGCCCAAGAAGTTCATGTGGCACTGAACCATATGCATTAGCCAAATCCAGGAATGTCACATGGAGCTCCTTCCTATCCTTTTTAGCCGATTGAATTTGTTGCCAGATCACATTGATGTGTTCTAAGCATCCTGGGAAACCTGGAATGCCCGCTTTTTGTATTGAAGTATCAATGAAGCAGTTCTTTAATAGGTAAGTTGACAATCTCTGAGCAATAATGCTGAAGAAAATCTTGCCTTCTACATTTAATAGGGAAATAGGACGAAACTGACTGATGCTTGTAGAATCTTTTTCTTTAGGTATAAAGACTCCACCTGCTCAGCGCCATGATTTGATAAAGATGGTGGGTTTACATGGAGTACTCCAGGGTACCATGTTTAATGTCATATGTAGGATCATGTGACAGGACATTTCTAATGAGGAGCAGTGGTAATTAAACACACAGCAAATCACAGTATAATACCTATGATCAAACTTGACTGAGAGAATCACAGAATACACCTGTGTACCAAGAATGAAGGTAACATCTGAAAGCATTAGGTCTATCATCTGGAAACTAAAATGTCACCTGACCCCAATATGGCAGCGATCGTAGGTCATGGGGTAAAATCAAAGGAGGCGTTAGATTGTGCCTGAGGAGTCCATGACATTGAAAATATGAAGTTGCCAGCTGAAATGGGGGGAAGAGGGGGGGGAGCTGGAAGGACTTCACCTTCCCATCCTCCAGTCAGTCCAGCTGAACTTCAGACAGGCATCTCAGCATTAGACCAGGTCTCCCAGGGAGAGAGGATCGAGGCAAAAGTATCTGCGCTAAACACACTTCAAATCTTAAATCTGGCAGACCCTTCTCTTTGTATTCTTGATTTCAATTGGCCTGTGCTGAATAAAAACCTTAAACTCATTGCTTTGTCCATGCTCATTTAACACAGACTATCTTTTAGGTTTACGATGACCAGTTTGCTGTTCAGAACATATAAAACTCCAAGTACCTGCAGATAAAATAAAAATAGTGGGTCTACCATTCAGCGACAAATCCAAGCTACAGGCTGCTAGCTTTTAATTGTATGCAGCTGTAACCTTCTAGGTCAACTATAATGAAAAGTCCTACAAGTTGTAACATGTTCTCTACAGATTAGAGATAGACAACCAGACAAAAAGAGATTATTGGCTAGTTTCACAGACCCTTGATTAGGTCTAATCTTGGATGACTTTATGTAAATTAACATTGAGTAGTCCAAGATTAGTGCTGATCTGTGAAACTATCTGATAATCTATTTTTGTAAGATTTTGTAAGATTTAGCCATAGCCATAAGATTTTAGAGATCTACAAGTAGTAGACAAAGTAAACAATATAAAATAAACATTTTGAATTTACCCCTTCCCCTTCACAATCCCTTTCCACCTGCATCAGCCTAACCAGCCACAGCTTGCCCTTCACATTCCCTTTCCATGATGCATCAGCCTAACCAGCCACAGCTTGCCCTTCACAATCCCTTCCCATGATGCATCCGCCTAACCACCCAAAGCTTCCCCTTCACAATCCCTTTCCATGATGAATCAGCCTAACCACCCACAGCTTGCCCTTCACAATCCCTGTCCATGATTCATCAGCCTAACCAGCCATAGCTTGCCCTTCACAATCCCTTTCCATGATGCATCAGCCTAACCAGCCACAGCTTCCCCTTCACAATCCCTTTCCATGATGCATCAGCCTAACCAGCCACAGCTTCCCCTTCACAATCCCTTTCCATGATGCATCAGCCTAACCAGCCACAGCTTGCCCTTCACAATCTCTTTCCATGATGCATCAGCGTAACCAGCCACACCTGGCCCTTCATTATCCCTTTCCATGATGCATCAGCCTAACCAGCCACAGCTTCCCCTTCACAATCCCTTTCCATGATGCATCAGCCTTACCAGCCACAGCTTCCCCTTCACAATCCCTTTCCATGATGCATCAGCCTTACCAGCCACAGCTTGCCCTTCATAATCCCTTTCCATGATGCATCAGCCTAACCAGCCACAGCTTGCCCTTCACAATCCCTTTCCATGATGCATCAGCCTAACCAGGCACAGCTTGCCCTTCACAATCCCTTTCCATGATGCATCAGCCTTACCAACCACAGCTTGCCCTTCACAATCCCTTTCCATGATGCATCAGCCTAACCAGCCACAGCTTGCCCTTCACAATCCCTTTCCATGATGCATCAGCCTTACCAGCCACAGCTTCCCCTTCACAATCCCTTTCCATGATGCATCAGCCTTATCAGCCACAGCTTGCCCTTCACAATCCCTTTCCATGATGCATCAGCCTTACCAGCCACACCTTGCCCTTCACAATCCCTTTCCATGATGCATCAGCCTTACTAGCCACAGCTTGCCCTTCACAATCTCTTTCCATGATGCATCAGCCTTACCAGCCATACCTTGCCCTTCACAATCCCTTTCCATGATGCATCAGCCTAACCAGCCACAGCTTGCCCTTCACAATCCCTTTCCATGATGCATCAGACTAACCAGCCACAGCTTGCCCTTCACAATCCCTTTCCACGATGCATCAGCCTAACCAGCCACAGCTTGCCCTTCACAATCCCTTTCCACGATGCATCAGCCTAACAAGCCACAGCTTGCCCTTCACAACCCCTTTCCACGATGCATCACGTAAATGCACCTTACCTAATATGCATGGCCATCATTTCTTAGATCTCCTATATTAAACATGCAGACATTATGGTTAAGTTGAATGGTATTTGTATTTGTATTATTGATCGCTTTGTGCAAACACTTCAATGCTGCACTTCCTATTACACAGGCCTTGGCCACTATCCCTTTAAGGATGCTGTTCTAAACGTGGTGGGCTAAGAGAATCTGTGTAGATTTTATTTTGCTGTTCCAATTCAGCCACCCACTCAAAGTCTAGGTTAGTTGGGCCAAATATTATATACTCACTGGATGATTAAAAGCATTTTCTTTGCTGCAAAGAATACTTGCATCATTTAAAAACAAGTACTAGTAATACTTCCACAGCCAAATAGCTGTTCTGCAATGAGTAGCTGGCGAAGAAAAAATGGTAAATTATTTTTTTGAATTATTATTGTTTATAGTTTATATTTAATTAAACTGAAGTTTTGGTAAATAATTATTTACCATGAAATTAACCAGTTGCCAAAGTTGGTGTTTTCCGAGAAAGGATTTTGTTCATGAGCTGGCCAAGAATTCGCCATGTATGGTTTACTCAAGACTTGTTCACTAGCACTTTCTTTCCAGAAGAAATTAACTGAAGATTAGAAAGTGATTGCACAAGTGAAGTAATGGCACCTTGGGGCTGTTCACTTGAGTAGTTACAGTTCGATGCTGGAGGTTTATATGAGAAAGCAGGAAGCAGAGCTACTGGGATACAGAGCGGGGATCTGTGAAGCTTGAGGGCTCTCAAAGTGTACCCTGACATCTTCCAAAACAGACCAAATATCGATCTATCGTTTTACTCTTAAAGCCATTAAAAAAACATTTCTCAGCTTGGAGCTGTGATCTCCAACAGAACAATAAGGGGCTTGTGCATCGAGTCAATAAACAAGCATGTGTCAAGGAGAGTTCACTCCACACACGACACCAAAAACCTGATCATTTGGTGACCGGCTGGAATGCAATTTGTTTGTGACACTCCAGACTCCACCAATACATATACACTGGGCACATAAAGGCGTCACACCACTGCAACCAGAGATAGAGCTCCTGGCTATTATTAAGACCAGATCAGACCCTGGGACTGCATCTGTTTCCCCAGTTAAATACTGCCCACCAAAGAGCGGGGGGCTGATGCAAACCGATTCCTGCTTTGTTCTTTATCTTTGTGTGTTTGAGAGCTACAGGCTGTCTACTATGTATCTGGTGCTTGAAGCTAAGAAAATGAACTAAGGGGGAAGTTTAGAGCCGATACGCACACCAGCGTTCAGTGCTTCATGGGCACTGCTGTGTATACATCATAAAAGCAATGACTAGAAAGAGATTTACAATTCTCAACTCCAGGTCATGGAATTAGTAAAGAAATGCTATCAGTACTGCAGTATATAGTATGAAGAATCCTTTTTAATAAGGATACTTATTAGAAACAAAAAGTCAAACATTCTGAGAGCAGAATTCAATTCTAGTACCTCAGGGATCATATGGATACAGAGCCTATATTTTTAACACCTTAAGGTACACAAGGAATTGAGTAGCTGTTCAGACGATTTCTTCTTAAAATACACTGTTTCATGCACCTAGTTGCAAAAAAATGAAAGTTAGCATTGTTTTTGTGAGACACACATGGCCCTTGTCCCTTAAAGGGTTAAAGGACTCTGTAATAAACTAAGACGTCTACATGTTTAATAGGGGCAGCCCGGTGAATGGCAGCGGTTCACAGGGCCTCTACCTGTGACGGGAGCCTCGATGTCGAGCATGGTCTTTTCTTGGCGGAGGATGGCGGCTCCTTCGTTAATTATTCTCAAGGCTGCAGTTTCCTCCACCCGACCCTCCTTCGTGAGATGAGCCTTCAAGAGATCGACCCGTGGCTTGCCCTCGCAGTCAAACACCTCCTTCATTGTGAGACGATGGCTTAAGGGAAAGGGGACAGCTGAAACAAGCAAACAGGAAAACAGCCATCAGAGATGTTTAATGTAACTATTAACAAGCGCTGGAACACCATTGAGTACAACGACAACAGAAGCAAAGCGGTCCAATCACACAACCAATACTAATACTACTACTACTACTACTACTACTAATAATAATAATAACAATAATAATAATAATAATAATAATAATAATAATAATAATAATAATAATAATAATAATAATAATGCACCCACGAAAAAGTAACACAAATAATCTGGTTTAAGAATGTAAATAGTTGGCCAATTCTGAAAAAATCAGTCGTTCATTTCTAGTAAAGAAAGGGAATGGCACTGAACCCAGGAGAGTAGGTCCAACTTTAGCAACTGTGATGTCTGATTTGTGGACCAGTTTCTCAGAACATGCTAGAATCTAATGGGAACATTGCTGTAAGCTGCTCGGAAACACGACACTCCAAGTACCTCCCTTTATTTGTGAGAAGTAGAACAGACAAACCTTTCGACAAGTGCCTCCATCAGAGAACTACTCCAAACACTTGTGTTTAACTTGAAGAGTGCTGAAGAAAACAAAATACAATACATTACAGCGACCCAACAAGATCAACACGGGATCCCACAGAACCAGAAATAAGCACAGCACCCTGCTGCTGCAGGTCTATTTACACAGAAGGGTTTAACATAGCATTGGGGACTGGAAACAAACTGGGAAGTAAAGCAGGCTGTGCACAATGTAAGCACTGTGGCAAGCAGACACTGCACTATTATATGTTTTTGTAAAATTTTATATGATTGTCAAAGCAGCCTTCAAATACTGGAAGTAAAAAAAGGTTGAAGCAAGAGCTCAGAGAAACACTTGCATGGCCCTAACTTGCTCTAGTATTTTATCTGGGTCATCTGCCTCTAAATAGGGGTTGGGCAGAGCTGATTCAGAATCTAGTCAAGGGCCTTGTAAGATACATCTCTTCATACTGTAGATGTACAAAAATATGTACTTAAAATCCCTTTCATGTGCATGTGTTTATTGTAAGTGATTTTAATGAGGTGTTTCACTTTTTGAATATTGTAACTCAGTATGGTGCAGTGCCCCACAACAGTACACATTTTTACTCAGTAAATGACGTTTCAGCATTAGCACATAAACTGTTATAGTCTCTTACAGGGCAGGAATCCATAATCACTTTCAATACTTTAAGGGAACACAACACTGGTTATCGCTGGCCATTCCACAACAGGATGTATTGTTATCAATTAAATAACTAAAGTGCGACCTAGATAGGGTTTAATTGGTCCAGTTAGTCATTGAGGGAATGCTTTGTGCTCCCTGCTCTACATCATCAGAATACGTTGTGTTGATATTCTCCCCCCTGCAATGTCAATCTCCCTGCCAAGAGCTACACAGCAATTAAATTACACTCACATATCTGTGTATGTAGTTCATGCAATGATTACTGATTCATGGTTAAGACGTTCTCCTCTGGAGACCAGGGTTCGAACGCAGCCCTGGTCTGAATACCAGGGGGGTTGGGGTGGGGATATTCATGAGACTGTTCAGGATCTTGTTGGTTTCTTAGAAAACAATCTGAAAAGGGTTAAGAATGCTTTATTTCATTAGAATTAGGAGTGTAATGCTCTCTAAGAGGAGAGGAAGCATGTTACACCAACACAACCCATCAGGGGCATTGCCTTGCCCCTGAATGCTCTCTAAAAGGAGAGGGAGCATGTTACACCAGCACAACCCATCAGGGGCATTGCCTCGCCCCTGAATGCTCTCTAAGAGGAGAGGAAGCATGTTACACCAACACAACCCATCAGGGGCATTGTCTGAATGCTCTCTAAGAGGAGAGGAAGCATGTTACACCAGCACAACCCATCAGGGGCATTGCCTCGCCCCTGAATGCTCTCTAAAAGGAGAGGGAGCATGTTACACCAGCACAACCCATCAGGGGCATTGCCTCCCCCCTGAGGTGTCAGTCATTACCATGAAAAACTACATGAGTGGTATAAAATCTCCTAACACATGCCCATGTACACTGACACCTGGTTCCCAAGACATAGCCTTCAAGTGCTCAGTCAATCAGGTTCAAGTTTTAAATCAATCAGCATCTAGGAACTTGACAAGCACCAATGGGCTGAAAGGCCTCCACTCGTTTGTAAATGCTTTTATGTTCTTATGATGGAATGCAGAGCCTGTGGTGCAGAGCCTGTGGTTTCCACTAACTTTGCAATGCCGTTCATTTCTTGCATATGCTTAAGAAAGCTGTGTGAGAGTATCGGTTTCTTTACTTGGGACAGTGTTTGCCTATAATTACATTTTAACTCATGAATTCAGTCCAGTGGGCTTACTATCATTCAGCCCAGAGATTTTCACAAGCAGGGACTGCCACATGTGCTGAATGTGTTTGGATACACTAATGTCCACTGGGAGCTCAATTCAAACAATCACAGTGTTTTGTACATGTGAGCCACCGACTAGTGAGTTAACACATTGGCCCCCAACATTTTAACCCAGTCTACTGTAAGCAGTCTCTTCTTCAGCAAAACGAATTCTCTGATACAGGACATTCATTGTATAAATTTATTAAAAAACCTACTATGTGTCTTTTATCACAGCCTACACAGGATGACATTTCCTTATTCCCTTCCACCCCCAGCATGTTTTCATTCCAATTACATCAAGATCCCTGCTCAGCTCTGACTCATCTGTTTCCTCTAATTCACCAGTAAGAGAGAATGGACTGCCACAGCAAAGACCAACCACTACATTTAAAGGTGTAAAAATAATTCACATCCCTCATTAGTTAAACAACAAACTCACAGGCTCCTTATTGTTTTTCTGTTGGTCTTTTTATTTTACACACAAATATTGGTGAACAAATGCAGAACGACTAGCCATTCTTATAAGTTTCTATAGTAAAAGCATAGCAAAATGTAATAAAGCATAGTGAAAGCATAGGTAAGCATTGTAAAGCCCATGTCATTTACATGGTATCGTAAAGCATATTAGAAAAACATGGCAAGTTATGGTAAACTATGTAAATGCATAGCATAACCATGGGAAAAGCTTACTGTGGTCAACTTTTATAAGGGTTGTTGCTTAAGACCCTGGATGCTCACAAGAGATTGGAACCTCTGAATAGATCTCCATGCTTCAAATATATACAAAACATCTTAATGAGTAAGGACAGAGATGCACAAATATTGTATTCATCGAATGGCATTTATTGGTGGGGGATTTATTTCCCCTTTATCTCCAAGGGACTGTACCCTGCAACACAATGCAATGCACCTCCTCCTAGCAGCTGGTGGGTCAATAACACTGAAAGAGACTTCTAACATTCGTCATTGAATATTTATATTCCATTTCTAAATGTGTCTCTGTTGAGTGTTACGTCTGGAGTAGTCATTTTCAGTGGGAGTATCAAGGAAAAGCAGAATATTAATTGAACTGCATTTCCAGTAAGTTGTCGCTTCTGTAGTTACTGGTTTTATTTCTCGTCTCTCTGTTTCTAAATAGCTGTCTACCAGATCAATTTTAAAATGTGAGCAGCACAGTGTATGCCGGGATTCTGAGATGCTGTGGCAGGATGCTCTACCCCAGTGCATTTTAAAATGTGAGCAGCACAGTGTATGCCGGGATTCTGAGATGCTGTGGCAGGATGCTCTACCCCAGTGCATTTTAAAATGTGAGCAGCACAGTGTGTGCCAGGGATTCTGAGATGCTGTGGCAGGATGCTCTACCCCAGTGCATTTTAAAATGTGAGCAGCACAGTGTGTGCCAGGGATTCTGAGATTCACATCTTTATAGCAGCTACTTTATTTTCACTAAATCCTGACCAAGGAATGCTGGAAACGCAATTTTGTATTCTGACAGAAGTCTGAACCCCTTTCTACAGGGAAAGTCACTGTGATCTGTGTGCAGACTCAAACCTCTAAATAATACATGTTATGTTTCAAAATGTACATTAAAGTACATTAATTACATTAAAGTTGGAGTGAGAGAGTTCTAGACAGGCTCTTATAATTTTAGAGAGGTTCACAACAAGTTTCTAAACAAGATGTCTGGGTTTTCATTTAATATGTACAAGGAAATCTCTCTAACCCAAACACCTCTGCTATGCAAACAGCCCTTTGGAGTACAATGCTCTACACTAACCTGCCCTGTGGTATTGCATTGTGAAGTTTCAATGCTCTCACTAACCAGCCCTATGGTATTGCATTGTGAAGTTTCAATGCTGTACACTAACCTGCCCTGTGGTATTGCATTGTGAAGTTTCAATGCTCTACATTAACGTGCTCTATGGTATTGCGTTGTGAAGTTTCAATGCTCTACACCAGGGATGCCCAATCCTGGTCCTGGAGGGCCGATGCCCTCCTGGTTTTTGTTCCAACTGTACACTAAATTGCTGAATTGGACCAATTAAGCTTCTAATAAGTGCTTGATTGGTCCAATTAAGTAATTTAGGGGACAGTTGGAACAAAAGCCAGGAGGACACCGGCCCTCCAGGACCAGGATTGGGCACCCCTGCTCTACACGAACCAGCCCTATGGTATTGCATTGTGAAGTTTCAATGCTCTACACTAACCAGCCCTATGGTATTGCATTGTGAAGTTTCAATGCTCTACACAAACCAGCCCTATGGTATTGCATTGTGAAGTTTCAATGCTCTCACTAACCAGCCCTATAGTATTGCATTGTGAAGTTTCAATGCTCTCACTAACCAGCCCTATAGTATTGCATTGTGAAGTTTCAATGCGCTACACTAACCAGCCCTATGGTATTGCATTGTGAAGTTTCAATGCGCTACACTAACCAGCCCTATGGTATTGCATTGTGAAGTTTCAATGCGCTACACTAACCAGCCCGATGGTATTGCATTGTGAAGTTTCAATGCGCTACACTAACCAGCCCTATGGCATTGCATTGAGAAGTTTCTTGATTCAGATGCTCTTACCCTGATAAAGTTGACCTCAGTATTTTTGCACAGCATGTTTCTACTACGCATGTGTCATTGTTTACACTGGTTTGCCATGTTTATTATTATTATGCTTTACCGTGCCTCAGTTCTTACCAATGCTTACCTATGCTTTACCATATTATCACTGTGCTTTAGTACAGTTTGCAGTGCTTTTACAATGGCACACGTTTCTAAACGTATTAACTGTAGAGGAATCATTTTATTATTTACACATACCACAGATGTATAGGTGAAGACACACCAGTGAAAACCTCTTAACACAGAAGTGTGGAGACTTTATTTTGTTCAAGAGGCAGATTCAATGAGTGCTATGTTTGAGTTGTACAATATGCAGCTGATTCAGTTAAGCAGTGATTCTATGAAGCAGTTTCCATGTACAGTAAACCTGTCACTATCTGAACCCCTCTGGTAACCTGTCCTGTTGTGTGCTGTGCTCTTCTGCCCTGCTGTCACCACCCCTCGATCTCTGGTATTTATAGAACAGTGCAGTGCTGTAGGTTATATGTCCCAATTCTCAAGTCAAACCATTCGACTCCTCTATAGTAAGGATGCCTTCAAACCCCCTTCAGTGCTCAGGACTATTTCACTGATGTTGATTCTTGCACATTGTATACTGTTACAATTGTTCAGTTCCTCTATGAATATTTGCCTTTACTTTGGCACTGGCTTCACAGAATGGTCCTGTAAGTTGTGATGTCTTTCTCTTCTCATTCATGTATAGTAATTGTAGTGAACAAAATCATTTCATACATCTGTTTTGCATTTCCATTAGCTATGTAAGCCTCAAACGTGCAGTTTTAAAAGAAACATATATCATTAACCTAATTTAGCTCAGTTCAAGACTACCATAAGGATCATTGCTGAAGCTACCCTTCTGTAGGAAACCTTGTATATATTATATAGTTCGTGTATAATATGTATATAAATATATATATAAATATATATGCAGTCAAAACGTTTAGCAAACAATGCATGGACAGTGCAGAGTGCTCTCTTATGAAATGTTGGTATCTGTAATGATATGTCTGGGTTTTTGTTTTGTTTCCTTCACTTTCTTTATTTATTTATTTTTGGTGGCCAAGTGAAGCAGGCTGCACTTATTGGGCTTCAACACAACCTAAAATCCTCAACCCAGTGTAAGAAACATGCGTAGTATCAGCAGTCGCACAAGGCCAAACTGGAACACTGAGAGATATATTTAAATATACCCTGCCACATTAATATTAATCAGGTCATTTGGATTTTTAGGGAAACTGCCTGAAAGATACTATCAAAATAGCATGGCAAAAAGGGAAGACTTATTTCTTTTTTTGCATGTAAACCAAGCCATGGTCAACTATACATATTAATTTTGAAGAAGGCATTCGCCTAAACATTCATCTACTTGAGCTATTAAATAGATCTGTTTAACATAGTACATGAATTGACAACAACAGCAGCACACATAAAGGGGCAGTTTTACTTGCATTGGTACAGGCTGTAAGATATAACAACATCCCACAGTGTGTAAAACTCCAGGATGACAGAGAGATACAGGCTGGGATTGCTCTGATTCTCAATATGTGTCCTCTTGTCTCTGCTGCAGAGCGGGGGCTGCATGCTTGCAATCCCAGAGAGAGTTGGATCTCAAGTTCTGCATTACAGCTGTCACAGAGTATGTGTTCTCTATTTATTGTAACAAAACATCAAGACAATACTCTGGTCTTCTATATTCCTCCTCGCAAGCCAAGGAAACATGAAAACATGCATATGCATCCCAGCAGAGCTTCACCTGGCATCCCAACATGCACAGGGCACGAGTATCCCAGCAGAGCTTCACCTGGCATCTCAACATGCACAGGGCACACAGGCACAAGTATCCCAGCAGAGCTTCACCTGGCATCTCAACATGCACAGGGCACGAGTATCCCAGCAGAGCTTCACCTGGCATCTCAACATGCACAGGGCACACAGGCACAAGTATCCCAGCAGAGCTTCACCTGGCATCTCAACATGCACAGGGCACGAGCATCCCAGCAGAGCTTCACGTGGCATCTCAACATGCACAGGGCACACAGGCACAAGTATCCCAGCAGAGCTTCACCTGGCATCTCAACATGCACAGGGCACACAGGCACAAGTATCAGCAGGCTTCACCTGGCATCTCAACATGCACAGGGCACGAGCATCCCAGCAGAGCTTCACGTGGCATCTCAACATGCACAGGGCACACAGGCACAAGTATCCCAGCTTTGACTCACCTGGCATTTCAACATGCACGGGGCACACAGGCACGAGTATCCCAGCAGAGCTTCACCTGGCATCTCCAACATGCACAGGGCACACAGGCACAAGTATCCCAGCTGAGCTTCACCTGGCATCTCAAAATGCACAGGGCACACAGGCACAAGTATCCCAGCAGAGCTTCACCTGGCATTTCAACATGCACAGGGCACAGGCACGAGTATCCCAGCAGAGCTTCACCTGGCATCTCAACATGCAATAGGACACACAGGCACAAGTATCCCAGCTGAGCTTCACCTGGCATTTCAACATGCACAGGGCACACAGGCACGAGTATCCCAGCAGAGCTTCACCTGGCATCTCAACATGCACAGGGCACACAGGCACAAGTATCCCAGCAGAGCTTCACCTGGCATCTCAACATGCACAGGGCACACAGGCACAAGTATCCCAGCAGAGCTTCACCTGGCATCTCAACATGCACAGGGCACGAGCATCCCAGCAGAGCTTCACGTGGCATCTCAACATGCACAGGGCACACAGGCACAAGTATCCCAGCGGAGCTTCACCTGGCATTTCAACATGCACAGGGCACACAGGCACGAGTATCAGCAGAGCTTCACCTGGCATCTCAACATGCACAGGGCACACAGGCACAAGTATCCCAGCGGAGCTTCACCTGGCATCTCAAAATGCACAGGGCACACAGGCACAAGTATCCCAGCAGAGCTTCACCTGGCATTTCAACATGCACAGGGCACACAGGCAGGCAGTATCCCAGCAGGCTTCACCTGGCATCTCAACATGCACAGGGCACACAGGCACAAGTATCCCAGCAGAGCTTCACCTGGCATCTCAACATGCACAGGGCACACAGGCACAAGTATCCCAGCTGAGCTTCACCTGGCATCTCAACATGCACAGGGCACACAGGCACAAGTATCCCAGCAGAGCTTCACCTGGCATCTCAACATGCACAGGGCACGAGCATCCCAGCAGAGCTTCACGTGGCATCTCAACATGCACAGGGCACACAGGCACAAGTATCCCAGCGGAGCTTCACCTGGCATTTCAACATGCACAGGGCACACAGGCACGAGTATCCCAGCAGAGCTTCACCTGGCATCTCAACATGCACAGGGCACACAGGCACAAGTATCCCAGCGGAGCTTCACCTGGCATCTCAAAATGCACAGGGCACACAGGCACAAGTATCCCAGCAGAGCTTCACCTGGCATTTCAACATGCACAGGGCACACAGGCACGAGTATCCCAGCAGAGCTTCACCTGGCATCTCAACATGCACAGGGCACACAGGCACAAGTATCCCAGCTGAGCTTCACCTGGCATCTCAACATAGTAAGAAAGAACTACTTAGTAAGAAAACATCCTTTAACTATAAAACTTCATGAAGCCATGTTCTTTTCACTGGAGAAATGAACGTGAGACACAATATTTAAGGCTTGTAAAATAGTGCATTCAAAGTACTGTATTCAGTCAGGCTGTAACTGCATCGCTTACAGTAGCTATACACATTATAATATATTCTCCTGGTTTACCCTTAGAAACCACACTCTGTTGGCCCTCCATTTAAATTAAAGGCAGCTCCTCTTCAGTTTTGAAAGTATTAGAGAATAATTCTTTCGGCTCTGCAGCAGCAGGAGGTTTTCTGCAATGTCAAACAAAAATCTAAAAAGTGTGCACTTTTTTCAACATGTTAAACTGATAAAAAAATAATGTACAGGGAGCCACCACAGATGATAGACGGAGTGTGAGTGTGAATTCATTGTGAAGTGTCTCGTTTTAGATGGTAGCAAATACAGTTGTGGTTGCAATCCATTAATATACCAATTACAATAAGTTTTAAAATAGAGATATTATTAAATATATCATTTATTAATGTTTATTAATATATCAATTACAATAAGTTTTAAAATATAGATATTATCAAATATATCATTTATTAATGTTTATTAATATATCAATTACAATAAGTTTTAAAATAGATATTATCAAATATATCATTTATTAATATATCATACAATTACAATACGTTTTAAAATATAGTGCACCAACAGCAACATGTTCCGAAACAGTATACTCACAAATTGAGCACCAGATATTATCAAATATATCATTTATTAATATTTTGTGGTGACTAGTCGACTATTTTTACCTCAACTATTCTGTCAAATGAGTTATCGTTCTATCACTAATCAACAGGCCTTTTTACAATTTAAACAAATCAATAATGCAGGTTTTAATTCAACTAAAAAGACATTCCTGTATCTGTGAAAGTGGATCTGAGATTTCCTTTAACATGACTGCTCAAAATGAGATCCCTAATCTGTGGTAAAGGACCCTGAATGTTATCTTTCAAACTATGTTTAATCTCTGTTCCAAATTAATCTGCTAGAAAAATACAGTATTCATTTATGTCATTGACATTTTCTCTGCTTGATGAAAGAAAATCTTTGTTCTAGTACACCCCCTCTGAATGTTTCAATGGCTTGGTTTACATGTAGTTTAGAAACTCCAAATTCTCTTTCCATTGTCATGAGAATGTAACGTAGCAGCACATATCACACACACACACACACACACACACACACTCCTCACGCAATTCTCTTTCCATTGTTATGAGAATGTGACGTAGCAGCACATATCACACACACACGCCTCATGCTATGGGAAGCACGCGGCAAAACCATGGGCTGGATAATAAGGGTGGGTAAATCGCCTTCTCGTGCTAAAAAGCTGTGCAAATTCACTAAAAACTATGATTTTTTTGCATGACAGCTTTCCATATGCTCACGAGACTTCAGCAGTGAAGATACCGTCTGTGACGCAACTTTCTACTATAAGTAAAGGCTGAACCAAGCAATACTTTATTAACAACTGAGAGCAGCTGAAGGTAGCCTTGGCAGTTTCTTTGACCAAATAAATAAATAACGCATACGAGGGGTTTAGAGACCTCTTCATTCAGGATGTTTTTTTTGTTTTTGTTTTTTATGTGACCGCATTTATTCAACATTTCAAATTATTGCCATTTGCAGGTGACTCATAAAATGATAGAGCTTTATAATTTTGTTGTTTTATAAGAAATGTTATAAAAACAAAATAGCCGATATAGTCATGGTCATCAACTTTTTCATCATACTGTCAGCTCCAATGTAGAATTCACAGCTGTGGCAGGGGAAGTATACTTGTTTATGAGAACTGCTCAAGAAAACATATTTAGGCTGCATCAATTTAAAAACATTTCAGCCCTATAGAAAAATACAGCTAAACTTTGATGTGACTGTGTGAGAATGGGAGCTCAGCTGGTTCCAATGAGAAGTGTGTGTCTCTGTGGAATCATTAGAGACAGAGACACTGAGGAATCCTCCAGCCACTCTAGCGCCAGTACTTTCAGCCATGATATTGAAGCTCACATCATTAAGAAATGTCCCTTGTTAAACCATGTAGAACCTCATTTACACAGACCCAGTCCATCACGTCGCCCCCGAGACCTCTCATTAAGAGCATACAGCGTAGGAAAGAAAACACTTGAATGGGCATCTGGAGCTGGGTGTACCCCATCACAACATCTTACTGGTTTGTTGTTTTTTCTTTATTTTGCAACTGCATGCCAACACTGGAGACAGTACGGATACAAATTAGCAGGTTTGAACTGATTCACCTTTATACAAATATACAGTATACCTAGATTATATATCAGATTGTTACTGGTTTTCACGCTTCAGCTGCAGCTTGCTATCAGTGAAATGGGATTACAGTGTTCCCATCCCCCAGCCACATGAAAACAGGGCATATTTTTAAAGCATTCATTCCTTTTACCAATTAGATCCAAGAGTTGAGAATCGTAAAGTAAAATAGAGGGGGGGTTATGAGGGGGAGCTCACAGTTTAAAACATATTTCCATTCAACTGAAGAGCAAGCTGTGTAGTGGAGAGTCTTCTGCTGATGTTAGCATTATTACTCATCAGCCGCTGCAGGAGATTCATCACATTCCATATCGCTTAAACGTGTTCTCGAGTGTGCATCCAGCTAGGCTCAGGGAGGAGTTTCAACGAGGGGCTCCAGTATTCATCACATTCTCTACCGCTTAAAGTGTGTTCTCGAGTGTACATCCAGCTAGGCTCAGGGAGGTTTCAATGAGAGACTCCAGTATTCATCACATTCTCTACCTCTTAAAGCGTGTTCTCGAGTGTGCATCCAGCTAGGCTCAGGGAGGAGTTTCAATGAGGAGCTCCAGTATTCATCACATGCTCTACCTCTTAAAGGGTGTTCTCGAGTGTGCATCCAGCTAGGCTCTGGGAGGAGTTTCAACGAGGGGCTGCAGTATTCATCACATGCTCTACCTCTTAAAGCGTATTCTCGAGTGTGCATCCAGCTAGGGTCAGGGAGGAGTTTCAACGAGGGGCTCCAGTATTCATCACATTCCCTACCGCTTAAAGGGTGTTCTCGAGTGTGCATCCAGCTAGGCTCTGGGAGGAGTTTCAACGAGGGGCTGCAGTATTCATCACATGCTCTACCTCTTAAAGCGTGTTCTCGAGTGTGCATCCAGCTAGGCTCAGGGAGGAGTTTCAACGAGGGGCTCCAGTATTCATCACATTCTCTACCTCTTAAAGCGTGTTCTCGAGTGTGCATCCAGCTAGGCTCAGGGAGGAGTTTCAACGAGGGGCTCCAGTATTCATCACATTCTCTACCGCTTAAAGCGTATTCTCGAGTGTGCATCCAGCTAGGCTCAGGGAGGAGTTTCAACGAGCGGCTCCAGTATTCATCACATTCTCTACCGCTTAAAGCATGTTCTTGAGTGTGCATCCAGCTAGGCTCTGGGAGGAGTTTCAACGAGCGGCTCCAGTATTCATCACATTCTCTACCTCTTAAAGCGTGTTCGAGGTGTGCATCCAGCTAGGCTCAGGGAGGAGTTTCAACGAGGGGCTCCAGTATTCATCACATTCTCTACCTCTTAAAGCGTGTTCTCGAGTGTGCATCCAGCTAGGCTCAGGGAGGAGTTTCAACGAGGGGCTCCAGTATTCATCACATTCTCTACCTCTTAAAGCATGTTCTCGAGTGTGCATCCAGCTAGGCTCTGGGAGGAGTTTCAACAAGGGGCTGCAGTATTCATCACATGCTCTACCTCTTAAAGCGTGTTCTCAAGTGTGCATCCAGCTAGCCTCAGGGAGGAGTTTCAACAAGGGGCTCCAGTATTCATCACATTCTCTACCTCTTAAAGCGTGTTCTCAGTGTGCATCCAGCTAGGCTCAGGAGGAGTTTCAACCAGGGCTCAGTATTCATTACATTCTCTACCGCTTAAAGCGTGTTCTCGAGTGTGCATCCAGCTATGCTCAGGGAGGAGTTTCAACGAGCGGCTCCAGTATTCATCACATTCTCTACCTCTTAAAGCATGTTCTCGAGTGTGCATCCAGCTAGGCTCATGGAGGAGTTTCAACGCCGGGCTCTAGTATTCATCACATTCTCTACCTCTTAAAGCGTGTTCTCGAGTGTTCATACAGCTAGGCTCAGGGAGGAGTTTCAACGAGGGGCTCCAGTATTCATCACATTCTCTACCGCTTAAAGCGTGTTCTCGAGTGTGCATCCAGCTAGGCTCAGGGGAGGAGTTTCAACCAGCTTGCTCCAGTATTCATTACATTCTCTACCGCTTAAAGCGTGTTCGAAAGAGTGCATCCAGCTAGGCTCAGGGAGGAGTTTCAGCCAGCGGCTCCAGTATTCATCACATTCTCTCTACCTCTTAAAGCGTGTTCCAGTGTGCATCCAGCTAGGCTCAGGGAGGAGTTTCAATGAGGGGGCTCCAGTATTCATCACATTCTCTACCTCTTAAAACGTGTTCTCGAGTGTGCATCCAGCTAGGCTCAGGGAGGAGTTTCAACGAGGGGCTCCAGTATTCATTACATTCTCTATCGCTTAAAGCGTGTTCTCGAGTGTGCATCCAGCTAGGCTCAGGGAGGAGTTTCAACGAGGGGCTCCAGTATTCATCACATTCTCTACCTCTTAAAGCATGTTCTCGAGTGTGCATCCAGCTAGGCTCATGGAGGAGTTTCAACGCGGGGCTCTAGTATTCATCACATTCTCTACCTCTTAAAGCGTGTTCTCGAGTGTTCATACAGCTAGGCTCAGGGAGGAGTTTCAACGAGCGGCTCCAGTATTCATTACATTCTCTACCGCTTAAAGCGTGTTCTCGAGTGTGCATCCAGCTAGGCTCAGGGAGGAGTTTCAACGAGTGGCTCCAGTATTCATCACATTCTCTACCGCTTAAAGCATGTTCTTGAGTGTGCATCCAGCTAGGCTCAGGGAGGAGTTTCAATGAGGAGCTCCAGTATTCATCACATTCTCGCCTCTTAAAGCGTGTTGTCGAGTGTGCATCCAGCTAGGCTCTGGGAGGAGTTTCAACAAGGGGCTGCAGTATTCATCACATGCTCTACCTCTTAAAGCGTGTTCTCGAGTGTGCATCCAGCTAGGCTCAGGGAGGAGTTTCAACGAGCGGCTCCAGTATTCATCACATTCTCTACCTCTTAAAGCGTGTTCCCGAGTGTGCATCCAGCTATGCTCAGGGAGGAGTTTCAACGTGGGGCTCCAGTATTCATTACATTCTCTACCGCTTAAAGCGTGTTCTCGAGTGTGCATCCAGCTATGCTCAGGGAGGAGTTTCAACGAGCGGCTCCAGTATTCATCACATTCTCTACCTCTTAAAGCATGTTCTCGAGTGTGCATCCAGCTAGGCTCATGGAGGAGTTTCAATGAGGGGCTCCACTATTCATCACATTCTCTACCTCTTAAAGCGTGTTCTCGAGTGTGCATCCAGCTAGGCTCAGGGAGGAGTTTCAACGCGGGGCTCTAGTATTCATCACATTCTCTACCTCTTAAAGCGTGTTCTCGAGTGTTCATACAGCTAGGCTCAGGGAGGAGTTTCAATGAGGGGCTCCACTATTCATCACATTCTCTACCTCTTAAAGCGTGTTCTCGAGTGTGCATCCAGCTAGGCTCAGGGAGGAGTTTCAACGAGGGGCTCCAGTATTCATTACATTCTCTACCGCTTAAAGCGTGTTCTCGAGTGTGCATCCAGCTAGGCTCAGGGAGGAGTTTCAACGAGCGGCTCCAGTATTCATCACATTCTCTACCTCTTAAAGCATGTTCTCGAGTGTGCATCCAGCTAGGCTCATGGAGGAGTTTCAACGCGGGGCTCTAGTATTCATCACATTCTCTACCTCTTAAAGCGTGTTCTCGAGTGTTCATCCAGCTAGGCTCAGGGAGGAGTTTCAACGAGCGGCTCCAGTATTCATTACATTCTCTACCGCTTAAAGCGTGTTCTCGAGTGTGCATCCAGCTAGGCTCAGGGAGGAGTTTCAACGAGCGGCTCCAGTATTCATCACATTCTCTACCTCTTAAAGCGTGTTCTCGAGTGTGCATCCAGCTAGGCTCAGGGAGGAGTTTCAATGAGGGGCTCCAGTATTTATCACATTCTCTACCTCTTAAAGCATGTTTTCAATAAACAATATTGAAACATACTTTAATAAAAGACTTGTTTTAAGAAACCAACTGTAGATTGTGGGACAAATCAATGTATTAAAAGATGCACAGCAATGCTACCAAGAGGGAGGAACTACAGCACTTTATATACCCTCGTGCAATGCAATCATTTGCATGTGCAAACACAATATTCCAAGCAGTGAAAGTGAAACAATCATTAGAATATAAAAAGTGCAAAGACTGCCTGTGTAACAGAGCAGAGGCTGGGTGTGAACCTGCACACAGGCACACCGCAAGCCAGCGCCTGAACCACAGTGCAGAAGAGCCAACTCCTTGGCATCCGAGGTTTTAGAGGTTTATCCTCATCTCATCCCACCGACAGGGGCATGGACAGGATCACACAACACTGCCTGTTACACACACATTATTGTAAATGATACAAAACAACACTGAACTCATAATAACTTTTCAATCAATGAAACTTTACAATTATTAACATTACTGCAAAGAAAAGGGGGTTTCCCGGCAAGCTGAGCATTAATGTATAGCACTAATTTGTAACCAAGCTAACGAAGCCCAGCCACGGTTCTCTCCTCGTATATCTCAGCTGATATATACAGTTATTTTAACATGGGGCTTCATCAAGTATCACTTAAAGCAAATCCAGATCGCAAGTGCAGTTTTGCAATACTGTCTTTGATGTTTAGTGCATTATAAAAAAAAAACAATGCATATTTCAATGAAAGCTTGGACGTGGATCAAAGAGCTAAAGCGACAACACCACTTGTATCTCCTGTCGCCCAATACAACCCACTTTCTCATTTAAATACATCCCGCTCACCTGTTACAAAAGCACAGGGAAGTGTAATAAAACACACTGAAAGCAAGGGAAAGCATAGGGAAGCATTTGTAGGTCCAGAGAGGTATGGTAAAGCATTTTTTTAAAAGTGAAACCATGGTAAACTATTGTAAATGCAGAGTGGGAAAAACATGGGGAAAACTGCAACATAACTGTGCAGATTGACTTCAGTGAACTTTTATAAAGGCGTGTGCACTTCCATGATCTGTTTAGATCCCACATGTGCATGGAACTTCATTTTTAAAATTATATCTGATAGCTTACCAGGTTAAAGAAAGCTCTCAGTTTGCATGTCTTACTGTCAGGTAGTGTGGTACTGTTTCACTTCCTTCTGGGTCATTTCACCTCAGCAGTGTCTTTGGGGTCAAGCATGGCCCTGTCTGTAAAGCACCTCAGTCATTGGTGGATGTCACACAAACCTGCTCCAATGTACAAGCGCAAATCACACAGACCTGCTCCAGTGTACAAGAGCAACAGAGACCTGCTCCTCCTGTGTACAAGAGTAAATCACACAGACCTGCTCCTCCTGTATACAAGAGCAAATCACAACAGACCTGCTAAGCTGTACAAGAGCAAATCACACAGACCTGCTACACTGTACAAGAGCAAATCACACAGACCTGCTCCAGTGTACAAGAGCAACAGAAAGCCTGCTCCTCCTGTGTACAAGAGTAAATCACACAGACCTGCTCCTCCTGTATACAAGAGCAAATCACACAGACCTGCTACACTGTACAAGAGCAAATCACACAGACCTGCTACACTGTACAAGAGCAAATCACACAGACCTGCTCTCGTATACAAGAGCAAATCACACACACAGACCCTACACTGTGCCCTCCAAGAGCAAATCACACAGACCTGCTCCTCCCTGTGAATAAGAGCAAATCACACAGACCTGCTCTCGTATACAAGAGCAAATCACAGACCTGCTACACTGTACAAGAGCAAATCACACAGACCTGCTCCTCCTGTGTACAAGAGCAAATCACACAGACCTGCTTCTCGTATACAAAAGGAAAAAATCACACAGAACCTGCTCTCTCGTATACAAGAGCAAATCACACAGACCTGCTCTCGTACAAAGAGCAAATCACACAGGAGCTGTGCATCAGAGCTTCAGTAGCTTTATATTTTGCCCAGTCAGCGTAAGTGACGTCACACAAGACAGGATGGTCTGATAACTCATGTGAGACAAAGTCAGAAGCTGGGTATGTCAAACCATCCTCACGAAGTGGTAAAAGCTGTTATCATATCATGAACTACGTATGCTGTAACAACTTCTATACAAATGGCCTTATTAACTAAACTCTATTAATTTTAAGATGTCACCACACTTTTAAATCTAACAGTTTGCAATTTGAACTTAATTAGAATATATTTAATGCAAAAAGACATTACATTTGCAATGTTGACATTCTGCTTTCAGACTGAAGCTTTACCCATCTCTATACAGTGATGTGCACAGTAATTGTGTCATGTTTGTGCTGAAGTATTGGGATTACTTCCTGAATGCTACCATGCCACACTGAGATAGGAAGTTAGATAATACGCATTCAATGCAAGGATGCTAGAGGGTCAGGGTTAACTGGGGTGCTGGGGCTGGGGTTATAATTCCGATATTTCTAGTTTTTTATTATTTTTTTATTTTTGTAATATGTTCATATTTTGTTAAGGACATTAAACACATTTTTTTTAATAGTAAAGTATTTCCTTTAAAATCAATTATTGCCTGATACACAGTGGCAGTGGTATCATCATCATGATTTTATCACAAGGGTTTCTCAAGAAAACTAGATTTTGCCTGGATTATTAAGCAAGAAAATTCCTTTCTTCCACAAACTAGGAGGCTCTTTGACTACAAAGAGCAGCACAGAATGATGAGCAGCTGGGATGGAATCAGGCACAGCCGTTCTGCTGGAATCCCCTTTGCTTCTTAATAATGCAGCCACGTTGATCTGCCAAGGAAAACCCACTTTCCCCTTGTATCCGTCTTTCATTTGAGGTGCAGTTTATTCCCTCAATGTGAGTCATAAACAGCAGATATGGCTGGCCTGTCACAATGACAGAAACCTAATCATTCCAACACTATATTCTCTAATTATTCCTTCTATCCTTCTGCCTCTCTTAATCTGTCAAGGTTTGCTTCAACTGTGTTATTTCAAAACCACTTCCGAAAAGATCTGTTGATATCAAGCTCTACTATAAAGTATTACTTGTGGCACAGGTGACATTCTGTATGCAACAAGGAAATACAGTGAAACTGTAATTAACAGCAAACTTAGGGTTAGAGGTGTGACAGGGGAAGGCTCTGTCACTGGCTACTCAGTGCATGCGTGCCACTGCAGGAACATCCTTGACGATCCTGGGGAGACGTGCTGTGAGTCAATGGTTGAACAGGGGAGACTCCAGCCAGGGTTGACTTGACTCTGATGGGGGGTAGGCCCTGAGGAGCACCTGACCATTGAGAAAGAGCCTGCGCTACAAACCCAGGTTGCTCAATGTTTGCAGGACTACTCTGGAGGGAGAGAAAAGGAACCGGCTGGAAGCACCCAAAATGCAGCCTTTATGTTCAGGAGAGCAAAACAACCCGGCAGTAAGAGTTTAATACTGCAACACCATGTGTGGAACTCAGCTCGCTAGTGCCGTAGAGAAGGGTTAGTTTAGGGATCAGGAGCGATCTTCATACAGTATAGTGAGGGGTGTGAAGCACACATACTCTAGTAGCAGCACCCTCCTTCTTGTGGTGGCAGCCTGTCACAACCCCCTGTGACAAGAGGTGTATCCTACTGTACCTCTGACAAAGAAACTCACACCTGCTGTTATTCGTTCTCCTTGAGTGTCAGCCTTGTTTTGGTCCATGGGTGGAGATTTGGTCCAATAACATTTCTGATAGTTGACAATATGCCCTTCAATGGAAGTGTGTAAGTGTTACAGAGCACTCTGCGATGTTTACTGGAAACATATTATTAACCTTTACTGTGTCCTGTATTGTCACTAGTGACTCGTTCTCACATTTGAATGTCTCTTAGACGACAAGTTATCTTTCTCCTGGCGAACATTCCCTAGTTGATTTACATATCATGTGTGAATAAAAACAATCTGGATTATGCTGAGAAATATATTGCTGTGATCTGGAGCACCCCGGATACAGCAGAGGTAAAGCAATGTGTTACATGTAAACACTGCAGGGGGTTCTGGAACACTGATCTGTAGCATTGTACCTGGCCCAGCCACATGGCATTCAAAATGGCTCTATGGAAAACCCCCAGCTGAGATCTGTATAAAACTGATAGATCCTGTAACATGCGAGCTGAATGGTACATGTTTTTGCTGCTCTATGTGTAAGTGTGCTGTTCATGATTGTACTACCAGCCTCTCACTAGCAGTTACCAAAGTAATCGTTCAGGATCCTGTGCATAAGAGATTAATAACAGAAATCCACACATCATTTCCTGTGTCATTTCTGCACCAATGCCTGCTTTGTTTGACTGCTACTGCAGCTGACAGTGTTTATACTTCTTGTTTCCATGGTGATGGCTGTGTAGCGCTGACATGGGGGGCATTGCCCATGATGTCAGCTGACATGGCCAGGTGGGCAATAGAGGGGATATTAATAAAGACAGGCGTCCTACTCCAAGTCATTGTAGGACTGCAGCATTTACACTACCTACAAAAGCCATCCTATCCTTACAGCCATCCTTCAAATGTTGACTGCAAACAGGGGACTTATTTTTTGCAGTAGTTGTTAGTTTTATAATTGGAAAACCTGAAGATGGAATTGTCTGTGACAGGCTGTAGTATGCATTACAGCAGAAAGAGTGTCAGGATGAAAGATCACTGACTGGACATGGCTACTGCTGGAGCTGCTTGAGTTGCCTGCCATCAGAGTTGAGCAGGAGCAAATTCACAATTCCCAAATACTCTGATCAGACCCAGTGTCACAGCAAATTATCTGATCAGACCCAGTGTCACAGCAAACACTCTGATCAGACCCAGTGTCACAGCAAATACTCTGATCAGACAGCATCACAGCAAATACTCTGATCAGACAGCATCACAGCAAATTCTCTGATCAGACCCAGTGTCACAGCAAATACTCTGATCAGACCCAGTGTCACAGCAAATACTCTGACCAGACAGCATCACAGCAAATACTCTGATCAGACAGCATCACAGCAAATACTCTGATCAGACAGCATCACACCAAATACTCTGATTAGACAACATCACAACAAATACTCTGATCAGACCCAGTGTCCCAGCAAATACACTGATCAGACAGCATCACAGCAAATTCTCTGATCAGACCCAGTGTCACAGCAAATACTCTGATCAGACCCAGTGCAACAGCAAATACTCTGATCAGACAGCATCACAGCAAATACTCTGATCAGACCCAGTGTCACAGCAAATACTCTGATCAGACCCAGTGTTACAGCAGATACTCTGATCAGACCCAGTGTCACAGTAAATACTCTGATCAGACAGCATCACAGCAAATACTCTGATCAGACAGCATCACAGCAAATAGTCTGATCAGACAGCATCACAGCAAATACTCTGATCAGACAGCATCACACCAAATACTCTGTTCAGACAACATCACAGCAAACACTCTGATCAGACAGAATCACAGCAAATTCTCTGATCAGACCCAGTGTCACAGCAAATACTCTGATCAGACAGCATCACAGCAAATTCTCTGATCAGACCCAGTGTCACAGCAAATACTCTGATCAGACCCAGTGTCACAGCAAATAATCTGATTAGACAGCATCACAGCAAATACTATGATCAGACCAAGTGTCACAGCAAACGCTCTGATCTGACCCAGTGTCACAGCAAATACTCTGATCAGACAGCATCACAGCAAATTCTCTGATCAGACAACATCACAGTAAATACTCTGATCAGACAGCATCACAGCAAATACTCTGATCAGACAGCATCACAGCAAATACTCTGATCAGACAACATCACAGCAAATTCTCTGATCAGACCCAGTGTCACAGCAAATTCTCTGATCAGACCCAGTGTCACAGCAAATACTCTGATCAGACAGCATCACAGCAAATTCTCTGATCAGACCCAGTGTCGCAGCAAATACTCTGATCAGACCCAGTGTCACAGCAAATACTCTGATTAGACAGCATCACAGCAAATACTATGATCAGACCAAGTGTCACAGCAAACACTCTGATCTGACCCAGTGTCACAGCAAATACTCTGATCATACAGCATCACAGCAAATACTCTGATCAGACAACATCACAGTAAATACTCGGATCAGACAGCATCACAGCAAATACTCTGATCAGACAACATCACAGCAAATACTCTGATCAGACCCAGTGTCACAGCAAATACTCTGATCAGACCCAGTGTCACAGCAAATACTCTGACCAGACAGCATCATAGCAAATACTCTGATCAGACAGCATCACAGCAAATACTCTGATCAGACAGCATCACAGCAAATACTCTGATCAGACAGCATCACACCAAATACTCTGATTAGACAACATCACAACAAATACTCTGATCAGACCCAGTGTCACAGCAAATACTCTGATCAGACCCAGTGTCACAGCAAATACTCTGACCAGACAGCATCACAGCAAATACTCTGATCAGACCCAGTGTCACAGCAAATACTCTGATCAGACCAAGTGTCACAGCAAATACTCTGACCAGACAGCATCACAGCAATAAATCAGACCCAGTGTCACAGCAAATACTCTGATCAGATCCAGTGTCCTGGAAGGAATACTCTGATCAGACCCAGTTTCACAGCAAATACTCTGATCAGACCCAGTGTCACAGCAAATACTCTGATCAGACCCAGTGTCAGAGCAAATACTCTGATCAGACAGCATCACAGCAAATACTCTGATCAGACAGCATCACAGCAAATTCACTGATCAGACCCAGTGTCACAGCAAATACTCTGATCAGACCCAGTGTCACAGCAAATACTCCTAATCAGACAGCATCACAGCAAATTCTCTGATCAGACCCAGTGTTACAGCAAATACTCTGATCAGACCCAGTGTCACAAATACTCTGATCAGACAGCATCACAGCAAACACTCTGATCAGACAGCATCACAGCAAATACTCTGATCAGACCCAGTGTCACAGCAAATTCTCTGATCAGACCCAGTGTCACAGCAAATACTCTGATCAGACAGCATCACAGCAAATACTCTGATCAGACCCAGTGTCACAGCAACTCTGATCAGACCCAGTGTCACAGCAAATACTCTGACCAGACAGCATCACAGCAAATACTCTGATCAGACCCAGTGTCACAGCAAATACTCTGATCAGACCCAGTGTCACAGCAAATACTCTGACCAGACAGCATCACAGCAAATACTCTGATCAGACCCAGTGTCACAGCAAATACTCTGATCAGATCCAGTGTCACAGCAAATACTCTGATCAGACCCAGTGTCACAGCAAATTATCTGATCAGACCCAGTGTCACAGCAAATGCTCTGATCAGACCCAGTGTCACAGCAAATACTCTGATCAGACCCAGTGTCACAGCAAAGCACTGACTTGACAGCATCACAGCAAACTCAGATGTCCCAGTGTCACAGCAAATACTCTGATCAGACCCAGTGTCACAGCAAATACTGATCAGACAGCATCACAGCAAATACTCTGAGCAGTGTCACAGCAAATACTCTGATCAGACCCAGTGTTACAGCAGATATTCTGATCAGACCCAGTGTCACAGGATCAGACAGCATCACAGCAAATACTCTGATCAGACAGCATCACAGCAAATACTTGATCAGACCCAGCATCACAGCAAATACTCTGATCAGACAGCACACCAAATACTCTGTTCAGACATCCACAGCAAATACTCTGATCAGACAGAATCACAGTGATCAGACCCAGTGTCACAGCCAATACTCTGATCAGACAGCATCAGAGCAAATTCTCTGATCAGACCCAGTGTCACAGCAAATACTCTGATCAGACCCAGTGTCACAGCAAATAATCTGATTAGACAGCATCACAGCAAATACTATGATCAGACCCAGTGTCACAGCAAAATGCTCTGATCTGACCCAGTGTCACAGCAAATACTCTGATCAGACCCAGATGTCACATCAACAACCAGACAGCATCACAGCAAATACTCTGATCAGACCCAGTGTCACAGCAAATACTCTGATCAGATCCAGTGTCACAGCAAATACTCTGATCAGACCCAGTGTCACAGCAAATTATCTGATCAGACCCAGTGTCACAGCTCACTGATCAGACCCAGTGTCACAGCAAATACTCTGATCAGACCCAGTGTCACAGCAAATAATCTGATTAGACAGCATCACAGCAAATACTATGATCAGACCCAGTGTCACAGCAAACACTCTGATCTGACCCAGTGTCACAGCAAATACTCTGATCAGACAGCATCACAGCAAATACTCTAATCAGACAACATCAGTAAATCGGATCAGACAGCATCACAGCAAATACTCTGATCAGACAACATCACAGCAAATACTCTGATCAGACCCAGTGTCACAGCAAATACTCTGATCAGACCCAGTGTCACAGCAAACACTCTGACCAGACAGCATCATAAAGTAAATACTCTGGATCAGACAGCACACAGCAAAATACTCTGATCAGACAGCATCACAGTAAAATACTGGGATCAGACAGCATCACACCAAATACTCTGATCAGACAACATCACAAACAAATACTCTGATCAGACCCAGTGTCACAGCAAAATAGATCAGACCCATTCACAGCAAACACTCTGATCAGACAGCATCACAGCAAATACTCTGATCAGACCCAGTGTCACAGCAAATACTCTGATCAGACCCAGTGTTACAGCAAATATTCCTGGATCAGACCCAGTGTCACAGTAAATACTCTGATCAGACAGCATCACAGCAAAACTCTGATCAGACAGCATCACAGCAAACACTCTGATCAGACAGCAATCTTGCTCAAAACTCTGATCAGACAGCATCACAACAAATACTCTGTTCAGACAACAACACAGCAAATACTCTGATCAGACAGAATCACAGCAAATTCTCTGATCAGAACCCAGTGTCACAGCAAATACTCTGGATCAGACCCAGTGTCACAGCAAATAATCTGATTAGACAGCATCACAGCAAATACTATGATCAGACCCAGTGTTACAGCAAACGCTCTGATCTGACGCAGTGTAACAGCAAACTCTCTGATTGTGACCCAGCATCACAGCAAATACTCTGGACCAGACAACATCACAGTAAATACCTGATCAGACAGTGTCACAGCAAATATGTCGATCCAGTGTCACAGTGCAAAATACTGATCAGACCCAGTAATGTCACAGCAAATACTCTGATCAGACCAGTGTCACAGCAAACACTCTGACTGATCAGACAGCATCACAGCAAATACTTGATCAGACCCAGTGTCACAGCAAATCACTCTGATCCAGACAGCATCACAGCAAATACTCTGATCAGACAGTGTCACAGCAAATACTCTGATCCAGTGTCACAGCAAACATCTGGACTAGACAGCAACAGCAAATACTTGTCAGACAACATCACAGCAAATACTCAGATCAGACAGCATCACAGGCAAATACTCTGATCAGACAACATCACAGCAAATACTCTGATCAGACCCAGTGTCACAGCAAATACTCTGATCAGACCCAGTCACAGCTGCAGCAGATATTCCTGATCAGACCTAGTGTCAGTGTCAGTAAATACTCTGATCAGACAGCATCACAGCAAAATACTGATCAGACAGCATCATAGCAAATACTTGATCAGACACATCACAGCAAATACTCTGATCAGACAGCATCACACCAAATCAGACTCTTGTTCAGACAACCCAGTGCAAAATACTCTGATCAGACAGAATCAGAGCAAATTCTCTCTGATCAGACCCAGTGTCACAGCAAATACTCTGATCAGACCCAGTGTCACAGCAAATAATCTGATTAGACAGCATCTCACAGCAAATACTATGATCAGACCCAGTGTCACAGCAAACGCTCTGATCTGACGGAGTGTAAATAAAAGCAAATACTCTGATCAGGACCCAGTGTCACAGCAAATACTCTGACCAGACAGCATCACAGCAAATACTCTGATCAGACCCAGTGTCACAGCAAATACTCTGATCAGATCCAGTGTCACAGCAAATACTCTGATCAGACCCAGTGTCACAGCAAATTATCTGATCAGACCCAGTGTCACAGCAAATACTCTGATCAGACCCAGTGTCACAGCAAATACTCTGATCAGACCCAGTGTCACAGCAAATAATCTGATTAGACAGCATCACAGCAAATACTATGATCAGACCCAGTGTCACAGCAAACACTCTGAACTGACCCAGTGTCACAGCAAATACTCTGATCAGACAGCATCACAGCAAATACTCTGATCAGACAACATCACAGTAAATACTCGGATCAGACAGCATCACAGCAAATACTCTGATCAGAACAAATATCACAGCAAATACTCTGATCAGAATCTGTGTCACAGCAAATACTCTGATCAGACCCAGTGTCACAGCAAACACTCTGACGTTAGACAGCATCATAGCAAATACTCTGATCAGACAGCATCACACCAAATATCCTGATCAGACAGCATCATCAGACCCAGTGTCAAAATTCTCTGATCAGACCCAGCATCACACCAAATACTCTGATCAGACAACATCACAACAAATACTCTGATCAGACCAAGTGTCACAGCAAATACTCAGATCAGACCCAGTGTCACAGCAAATACTCTGATCAGACCCAGTGTCACAGCAAATACTCTGATCAGACCCAGTGTTACAGCAGATATTCTGATCAGACCCAGTGTCACAGTAAATACTCTGATCAGACAGCATCACAGCAAATACTCTGATCAGACAGCATCACAGCAAATACTCTGATCAGACAGCATCACAGCAAATACTCTGATCAGACAGCATCACATCAAATACTCTGTTCAGACAACAACACAGCAAATACTCTGATCAGACAGAATCACAGCAAATTCTCTGATCAGACCCAGTGTCACAGCCAATACTCTGATCAGACAGCATCAGAGCAAATTCTCTGATCAGACCCAGTGTCACAGCAAGCCTTTCTGATCAGACCCAGTGTCACAGCAAATAATCTGATTAGACAGCATCACAGCAAATACTATGATCAGACCCAGTGTCACAGCAAACGCTCTGATCTGACCCAGTGTAACAGCAAATACTCTGATCAGACCCAGTGTCACAGCAAATACTCTGACCAGACAGCATCAGAGCAAATACTCTGATCAGACCCAGTGTCACAGCAAATACTCTGATCAGATCCAGTGTCACAGCAAATATAGATCAGACCTGATGTCAGCCAAATTTCTGATCAGACCCAGTGTCAGCAAATACCTGAAAATACTTTCTGATCAGACCCAGTGTCACAGCAAATACTCAAGTCAGACCCAGTGTCACAGCAAATAATCTGATCAGACAGCATCACAGCAAATACACTGTTGATCAGATCCAGTGTCACAGCAAACACTCTGATCAGGACCCAGTGTCACAGCAAATACTCTGATCAGACAGATTATCACAGCAAATACTCTGGACTTCACACAACATCACAGTAAATACTTTCGGGATCAGACAGCATCACACCAAATACTCTGGATCAGATCAGACAACATCACAGCAAATAATCTGATCAGACCCAGTGTCACAGCAAATACCTGATCCGACCCAGTGTACAACCCAACAGCAACACCAGACAGACAGCATCATAGCAAATACTTTCTGATCAGACAGCATCACAGCAAATACTCTGATCAGACAGCATCACACCAAATACTCTGATCAGACAACATCACAACAAATACTCTGATCAGACCTAGTGATCACCCAGGTATAAATACTCTGATCAGACCCAAAGTCACAGCAAATACTCTTGACCAGACAGCATCATAGCAAATACTGATCAGACCTACCTGATGTCACAGCAAATACTCTGATCAGACCCAGTGTCACAGCAAATACCTGACCAGACAGCATCATACAGCAAATACTCTGATCAGACCCAGTGTCAGCAAAAAACTAAATACTCTGATCAGATCAGTGTCACAGCAAATACTCTGATCAGATCCAGTGTCACAGCAAATACTCTGATCAGACCCAGTGTCACAGCAAATACTCTTGGATCAGACCTGACAGTGTCACAGCAAATACTCTGATCAGACCACAGTGTCCAAGCACTCTGATCAGACCCAGTGTCCCAGCAAATACTTGATCAGACCCAGTTTCACAGCAAATACTCTGATCAGACCCAGTGTCACAGCAAATGACTGACCCTGATCAGCAAATACTCCCAGACAGCATCAGAGCAAATACTCTGATCAGACCCAGTGTCATCACAGATCAAATCCAGTGTCACAACAAATCAGACAGCATCACAGCAAATTCCTCTGATCAGACCCAGTGTCACAAAAGCAAAATTCTCTGATCAGACCCAGTGTCACATCTGAAGACAGCATCTGATGAGACCCAGTGTCACAAAGAACACTCTGATCAGACCCAAATAAATACTCTGATCAGACAGCATCCAGTGACAACATCACAGCAAATACTGGATCAGACCCAGTGTCATCAAAGCAACTCTTGATCAGACCCAGTGTCACAGCAAATGACCAGTTTCCAGATCAGACAGACAGCATCATAGCAAATACTCTGATCAGACAGCATAAATACTCTGATCAGACAGCAAATACTCTGATCAGACCAACAGTGTCCCAACAAAATACTCTGATCAGACCCAGTGTCACAGCAAATACTCTGACCAGACAGCATCACACCCAGCAAATACTCTGATCAGACCCCAGTGTCACAGCAAATACTCTGATCAGACCCAGTGTCACAGCAAATACTTGATCAGACAGCATCACAGCAAAAATTTGCAAAGTGTCACTCTGATCAGACAACATCACAGCAAATACTCTGACCAGACAGTGTCACAGCAAATACTCTGATCAGACCCAGTGTCACAGCAAATACTCTGACCAGACAGCATCACAGCAAATACTCTGATCAGACTCCAGTGTCACAGCAAATACTCTGATCAGACCCAGTGTTACAGCAAATTCTCTGGACCAGACAGCATGTCACAGCAAATACTCTGATCAGACCCAGTGTCACAGCAAATACTCTGATAAGATCCAGTGTCACAGCATCACAGCAAATTCTCTGATCAGACCCAGTGTCACAGCAAATACTCTGATCAGACCCAGTGTCACAGCAAATACCTGATCAGACAGCTGATCACAAAAGCAAATACTCTGATCAGACCCATCATTACAGCAAATACTCTGATCAGACAGTGTCACAGCAAATACTGATCAGACAACATCACAGCAAATACCTGATCAGACCCAGTCACAGCAACACCTGATCAGACCCTCACAGCAAATACTTGACTCAGACAGCATTACAGCAAATACTCTGATCAGACCAGTTGATTGATCAGACCCAGTGTCACAGCAAATACTCTGATAAGATCCAGTGTCACAGCAAATACTTGATAAGATCCAGTGTCACAGCAAATACCTGATCAGACCTAGTGTACAGCAAATACTTGATCAGACAGTATCACAGCAATACCTGATCAGACCTTGAAACATATCAGACAGCAGCAAATACCTGGATCAGATCAGACCCAGTGTCACAGCAAATACTCTCAGACAGATCACAGCAAATTCCAGTGCATCACAGCAAATCTGATTAGACAGCATCACAGCAAATACTCTGATCAGACCCAGTGTCAAGCAAGCCTGTTCTGATCAGACCTTATGTTCAGACAGAAAATTGTTAAAAATACTCTGATCAGACAGTATCACAGCAAATACTCTGATCAGACAACATCACAGCAAATACTCTGATCAGACCCAGTGTCACAGCAAATACTTGGATCAGACCCAGTGTCACAGCAAATAATCTGAATTGTGACAGCATCACAGCAAATACTTTGATCAGACCCAGTGTCACAGCAAATACTCTGATCAGACCCAGTGTCACAGCAAGCAAATTGATCAGACAGCATCACAGCAAATACTCTGACCAGACAGCATCACAGCAAATACTCTGATAAGATCCAGTGTCACAGCAAATACTCTGACTAGATCCAGTGTCACAGCAAATACTTGATCAGACCCAGTGTCATAGCAAATTCTCTGATCAGACCCAGTGTCACAAGTGAATACCTGGATCAGACCCAGTGTCACAGCAAATACTCTTGATCAGACCCAGTGTCACAGCAACACCTGATCAGACTCCAGTGTCAGAACAAAAGGCATGCAACTGAACGCACAACAA